>BMAO01037920.1:0-97436 GCA_019973975.1 Trichonephila clavata | reverse complement strand
TTTGGCTTATGGTTTTATAGTTCTAAATTTACTGAAGGTTGGTTGCCATAAACGTGCTCTAAAATTAGAAGTATGTGATTCCCCTCTAGAATCATCTATAAAGCGGAAAGAGATAGATTTCAGTTTAAGCAAAACTGGCTCGTTTGAAGAAGCATAAATATTTCAGAACAGAGATTCAGAAACAACATTAAATGGGCATTTTCTATGTGTATCTTCAAATATGTAGTTGACGGATTTTATGAGTGTAAATTGGAAGAAAAAGGTTACTTCTACTCTTTCAAAGCATGGTTATTTGTTTTTATTTCTTTGGAAATTTCGGGTACGGGTATTTAAGTTTACATTCAATTATTTTAATGGAATTATTTATATATGGTTTATAAAATCTATTGCATTTTAAATTAATTTAGAAATACTATATATTTTACTTTTATATTAGAAGAACAAATAAATAGGAAATACTATAATAATGAAAATAAAAATTATCTGTATGTTTTATACATCTATTTAATTTAAATGTATTTATAATACTTCACTGGTTTATAATTAGGTATATATAAGGGACTACGTCACCCACACTCAAATTTAATTTATGAATTACAAATTTTAAAAAATGCCATACTGTAGAAAATTTTCTATTTTATCCTTCGAACCTTCCAGCATTCTTAAGACTTCAATGAATTAAATCCATAAAAGATTCACTTCGAAAATGATATTTAATAAAATTAAAAAAGTAAAAGAGACATCACATTCTCTGACAGCACAATTTTTCCATTGCTTGTAATGGTCATCGAAACGTTTCTGGAATCTTTTTTTAACCACGTCCTTCAATTCAGCTTACTATGCACTTTTAACTGCATCTGCAAATCGAAATTGACGACACTGCAAGCGACGCACCATTTAACGAAATCGACCGAAATTGCAGGGGTGAGATCAGGCTTTAAGTAGGATGTGTCAAAGCAATTGTTTTCATTTTGGCTAGAAAGTCAATAACAAGGGGGATCATTGGGCTCGAGCGTTGTATTGTAAAAGGGCTCAGATGACTGCTCAGATCAAAATTATGGTATCTTCTTTCGGATCAACTCACGCAAAACTACGCAGGATATTGTTTGCTTACGGTACGTAGTTCAGAAATCAATTCCTGAAGCAGAATGTCCTGGATATTGAAGAAAACTTTTAGTATGGCTATCCCTTTAGACTTTAAGGGAATAGCCATGCTAAGAGTTGTCACCTGCCACTTAAAGCTCAAGAGGAATTTGTTGAGCTTTCGAGTGAATCAAAATTAAAACTACAATTTCCAAAAAAGCCCTTGACTGAATTCTGGATCGGAACTAGAAATGAATTTCCCACAATCGCTGATATGGCGTTAAATGTTCTTCTGCCATTCAACCTACATATTTAAGTGAATAAGCTTTAACACATAAAATAACACATTTAATATGTGTTAAGTTGTAAGCTTTAACACATATTAAATCCCAATATAGATCATCGTTAAAAATGTTGAAAAGGTCTTACGTCCAGCAGTGTCAATCATTCCACCAAGATTCAATTTGTTATGCAATAAAAAACAGGCACATTCATCTTATTAAATTTTTCCTTTAATTTTAATTTAATACTTACCACTCAACGACTGCGTTCGAATATATTCGAGTGAACTTAGACGGTCAGAATTCCCTTTTATTTATGTTATTGCAAAAAATGCAATTTTGATGAAGATAGGGCATATAATTTTTGTAACTATAATAAATAGAATTTTACAACTTTTTGTGCAATTTTTAATTTTAGATTTTTGTATGTTTCTAAACGAATTCTAAAACTATATATTTTTTATATGTATATGTATATTTGTTACCTAATAAATTAATCATCAAAAAATATTAATTTATATTTTCTTTATATTTATATGGGGTCGCCAGAAAACTCGCAATCATAATTGGGTCGTAATTGAAAAAAGTTTCAGAAGCCCTGCTTTAGAGAGAATTTGGCGGAATTTTTTCTGAGCAGGGATTGTGGTGATTTCCATGTTGCCGATAATCTCTTGGATTATGGGCCGCATAAAAAATACTATTTCTCGTTTCCAGTAACAGCTTTACAAAGTAGTGAAGGATATTTGTCAAAAAGCGAGATTAAATCTCCCGCTATTTCCATTCAAATGGCGCAATTGTTTGAAGTCTCTTCTTACGCACTGTGCAGAACGTCGATGTTTTTGTGCAGAAAGCCTGTAGACGTTCAAAGCATTTGTCGTTTTCGACATTTTCTCTGCTTTTTTGAAACGTTGATGCATTCAAAGTTTGCAATCGGGATAGTGTAGCATTGCCTTACAAATTCTGCAACATTTCATAAGCCTCCGTGGCATTTTTCCCAAGCAAACATAAAATTTTATATTCATTCTCTACTCAACAAATGCCAGTTTTTTTCAATTGCTAGCTACTAACTGCATCCATCTGCAACATATGACGCGGTGGTGAATCACCGACCATGTGCTTTGAGACAAACTTTTGTAGAAAAAGGAAGAACGCAGTAACACAGAAACCTTATTGTAAAGCTCTAGTGCAAAAATATTCCTGTTATAGGCTCAGTCCGTGAATTTTGAATCCTAAGTCGTGTATATATATAATATATATACACTGCTGTGGCCACCGTAAATGCAACACCAAGAAAGACAAGAGATAGCACAACAAAATTTATTTTGTAGATAACATGTTGACAAAGTATCAAATTATTAAATTTATAGACTTATGTGAAGTGTGTTCCTGCCAGAATCAGTAGCAGAGTAGCCGCCATTGTTGGAGATCACCGCTGCCACACGCCTCGCATTGATTCAAAGAGACTTTGGATGTGTCCTTGGGGTACAGCAGATCAAGCAGCTTCCACACGTTTCCAAAGTTGATCTAGTGTGGCAACTTGGGGTGTAATCTAGGTCAATCGTTGAGCAGCAATGGACCACATGTTTTCTATCGGCGAAAGATCTGGAGAGCGAGCCGCCAGGGAAGCAATTCAAACTGGTGATTGACGAAGAACATTTGGACAATGCGTGCCACGTGTGGTCCAGCATTATCCTGCTGAAATATGGCTGTGGCCAAGCCCTGAAGGTAAGGAAGACAACTGGCTCCCATACCTCGGAGATTAGTGTTGGCTGTTTAAAGCACCGGCAATGCGTACTAGAGGAGTGCGAGAGTGATACCCAATACCGCCCATACCATAATACCCGGTGCAGGACCAGTGCGGCGGTGCATAACGCAGCTGTTCAGCATCCTCTCTCCACGGTGTCTCCAGACTCGAATCCGACCATCGTGGTGTTGCAGACAGATGCATGACTCGTCAGTAAAGACAACTTCATTCCATTCTGCCACCCACATCCTTCTTTCATCGCACATTGCGGCGGAGACGTCTGTGGTTCTGCGTCAGTGTAGACCAAGCAATGGACGTCTTGCGGACAGACCACTCTGCTGTAAACGGCGTCGAATGGTACGTGCAGACACAGAATGATGCGTTACAGACTCAATGTGCTGTTCTATGGTTGGTGATGTGACTGAGCGATCCATCACTGCCATGCCGTACAATTTGCTGTCTTCACGTGAAGTGGTGCACTGACGTGGATGTGATCGACCACGTCGGTCTATCATACCCTCCTGCATCCAACGGTCACATATCCGCATTACAATTGTTTGGTTTCGTCCAACACGACTACCGATTTCCCTGAAACATAATCCACATTCTCGTAGGCCACTATCCTTCCTCTTTTGAACTCGGATACTTGATCAAAAGCTGATCTTTGTTTTCTACGAGACATAACTGGTCGTTTTTTGAAAAAACCACAAGAAAAACACAATTGCTGAACTTAAAATCGTCGAAATCTCCAAGCCTTAAATAACGCTTTGAGATGTCGCCACGTGCGTGCGTGATGTGTGTCTGCGCTGAAATTCTAATCATTTGCATATCTCACCTCCTCTAATGCATGTTTTAAATTTCATGTTATTTGCGTGCTTCCTTTAGGGTGTTGCCTTTACGGTGGCCAGCAGTATATATATATATATATATATATATAAATGTAATAATTCCCACTAATATATTCTTTAATATCTTTTAATCGCCATGGTCCATCCTTCAGGAAGAACGTTTTAGTATAAGTTAAGCCAGCCGCCTAACGGTAGTATTTTAAGCTACCTCTAGCTACCCACTCAGATCATGTGATTTAAGACGCTATAAATAGCGAGATTCCTGGAGACCGCGCTCCCTTTTCGCTTCTGTATTTGCTGCAACATGTAGCCGCTGCAGCTCATTGTGCATTCGTTTTCTTGTTCTGTGTTGTCCATTTCATGCTTTATGTTTAACATGTTTATATGTGCTCAAGATGTGGAATAAACATATTTGGGTAATCACAGGACTGTCGTCAATATCATCCAAAGAAAACATCAATCGTAATTAATAGTAACCATATAAAGAATACCTTTCAACGGCCACGTCTATTTCATATATATATATATAACAGACAAAAAAAGTTAATAAAGTAACTCAGAAACATTCAAATATTAGCATAAGAATAAAAATTACTGTAAAATTCGCAGAAAAGGAATCCATGAATGGGAATCCTTTTTTCATCATCCGAAATTTTCATAGAAAATAACTACATTTGTTTTTTTACGTTATTTGAGATGTCCTGTTTAATTAACCCCAAGTTCTTATGTAAACAATGCATAGAGCGATTTATAATTAGATGCACTATTGTGAAGAAATGAAGCTCAATATAAAGGTAAAAATAATGGATGCATCGTTAAAGTAAATGCATTTTTTTATGAATTTAAATCTTAATGATTTCAAAAAAGTCCCGAAAAAAAATTCAGTAATATGGTATATTTATTTTACCTTAGAATGTTTTATTGTTTTGAAATCGCAATTTAAAATTTAGCTTCAAGCCTTATTGATTGATTGATTGCTTATTAAGATTGCACTAGAAGCCATACAAAGTATAGTCGATAACCTAATAAATTTAAGTTCCTTCACACGCTATTCTTAAACAGAATTAGCTTATATACCATGTTCATTAAAACCATTTTTAAATAATCATATACCTATTGTGTCAATCGTTGATAAAACTTAAAATTTTACTTCATAAAATAATTTTACAGAGTTGCAAATTTTGAATATTTATTAAGGTACATTAACTTTCTAGAAATGTTACTTTAATGTTTGTCCCTATGTGTAAATGTTATAAAATATTCGAAATTAAAATTTTTATTAATGTTCTGTAGGTGGCGCTGTTGCAAAAGGTACACATTTTAACCCTCTTTTTTAATAATATAATTCTTGGCAACTATATATTTTAGTTTGTGTTTATGTATTAGATCTACAGGTTCATTGTATCTAAAAGTCATCACAATTTTGATCACAAAACCAGCTGCATTTCATTCAGTCTGTGAACATTTGCAGTGTTGTACTCTAGGATAGGAGCATATGATTGGGAAATTTTTTCGATTCCATTTATTTTTTTATTGATATTAAAATAAAAATTATGAATACATTTTTAAAATAAAGTTATAAGAGATAATAAATAAATGGATTATTTTAAGAAGTATGAAATTAAGATCTTTATAATTGTTTAATTCGATAGCTCTAACACGTAAGTGGACTGAAGAGTCTCTTACACATATTGTTCATGACACACAATCACGACACAGTTTTCTTGTGGACTTGCGTTTATTAATTTCTCATAACTTCTGTACATTTACATTGGAGTTGCAGGGCATGCGCAGTTCAGGCTGCGCAATTGGGATTGCGCAGACACAGTTTATACATACATTACTACAGACACAACAACACACTCTACTCTCTTAATTACACAGATAGCGCTTCGTATGCCGTGAACTAACATACCGCCCCACATTGCACTGGTTACACCATGCAATCACTGTATTAATAATTAACACAAATATATCAATTGTTCATCACTCAAATTCCACAAAAGACACTTAAAGAAATGCACTACATCATTGAAAAAAAATAATAAAAAAAAACAATTCACTTAAATTGATTAAAACACATAAAAAAAATAAATTTTCTACAAAGATTGCGACCATTGAGAGGCCAAAATTTTTCGCGAACATAATTCAAAAGTGAAAAAGCACCAACATGAAGTATTTGTTATGAAAATATTCAATTATCATACATGACAGTTTATGGATTTTAGGCAAAATAATTTGATGTTTTTGATTAAAAGGAAAATTTGTATTATCTAATCGACCACCCACTCTAAGCACTCCATCTGAATCCAAAAATGGATTGAGACTTTTCAACTTACTTTTTAGCAAGATAGGTTTTTGGTTTTCTATACCTTTTATTTCTACTGAAAATTCTTGCCTTTGTACACTTTTTATTAAGAAGATCTCTGCTTTCTCCAATTCATCTACTGTTAGTGGGCCACTGGCTTTGACCTTCCTCCTCAGGTTGTTTACGAACCTAAAAATATAACTTAAGATACGCAAAATGGTTAAATAGTTATTACTAAGGTTACACAAATTGTTCACAAAGTCATTCACAAAAATGTTAAAAACTGGCACTTCATTCTCAAGTTTTTCAAGGACACTGTTCTTCAGTTCTGAATTGTACGCATCGTTGTTTTCACTAATGTTCACAGGTTTGTTCGGATAATCACTGCCAGATAGAAACTCTGGACCGTTCCACCACATTTCTTGATTCAGAAGTTTGTCAGGATCTACTCCACGAGAAATCAAATCTGCAGGATTCTGGTTGGATGGCACATGTTTCCATTGCCGTACAGGGAACAAATCTTGAAGCTTAGCAATTCTATTCTGCACAAATGTTTTAAGGTCCATCGGTTCTTTTTGTAGCCAAGACAACACTATCATTGAATCAGTCCACAGATAAACTTTAACTGATTCCAGCTTCAAGGTATCAATCACTCTTTTCACAAGTTTGGACAAAAGGACAGCGGCGCACAGTTCCAATCTTGGAATAGTTAGACTCTTAGTTGGTGAAACTCTCGATTTGCTAGTAATTAATCTCACTAAAGTCACTCCCGAATTATTTTTTGATTTGCAATACACTGCAGCTCCATAGCAGCGCTCTGACGCATCAGAAAATCCATGAATCTCTATAGATGTAGGATTCTCAATTACTACACGTCTTTGGATATTTATGTTATTTAGGCTCTCTAGCCCAATTAACAACTGGTGCCATTGATCATACACTTTCTTTGGGAGTGGATCTTTCCAGTCAATACTAAGTCTCCAAAGCCTCTGCATAAACATCTTGGCGTTGGACACCACGGGTCCCACAAGACCCAAAGGATCAAACAGTCTCGCAATAGTTGACAAAACGCTTCTCTTGGTATACGAATCACAAAGTATCACGTCAATTTTAAACGAAAAAGTGTCTCTTCCTGGGTCCCAGGACACACCTAAGGTTTTGGTCTCATTTGGTTTAGAAAAATCGTAGATTCCATTTATACTCTGCGAAAGTTCAGGATGATTTCCCCGGATTTTATGCAATTCCATGCCTGCACTTTTCAAAATTTCAATTAACTGATATCGTAGCTCCTTAGCCTCTTCTAAGGTGTCCGCCCCGCATAACGCATCATCCATGTAGAAATTGCTTCGAAGGACTGGTGCTGCTATCGGGAATTTATTTTCTTCATCATAGGACAATTGTTTCAATGTTCGTTGCGCTAAGTATGGGGCACTGGTCGTCCCGTACGTGACTGTTTGAAGCTCATATGTTTTTACTCGGTCGTGTTTATTGTCCTTCCACAATATTTGTTGCAGACAGCGTTGTTCGGAATCAATTAGGATCATTCGATACATTTTTTTAATGTCCGCAGTCAGTGCATATCTGTAAGTACGGAATCTAATCATCTGGGCATATAAGTCATCTTGGATGACTCCTCCATTGTACTGAATATCATTCAGTGATAATCCATTATCTGTAGGACTAGACGCATTGTAGACCACTCTCACCTTAGTAGTACTTTTTTCGGGTCTATAGACGCCATGATGAGGTAAGAAATAGTTCATATTCGAATTATTTTCTTCTACCTTCACTTCTTTCATATGTCCCAATTGTTCATATTCTTTCATGAATTCTCTATACAATTTTAGATATTGTGGATCCCTTTCCAATCTAAGCCACAATGCATTTAATCGTTTGAGAGCAATGCCCCTGGAATTCCCTAAACAATTTGGATCACCCTTAAGGGGCATTTTAACTATGTACCGTCCCTCCTCGTCTCTAGAATGTGTTTTCATAAAGTGTTCCTCACATAAACTAGCCTCATTACTTTTTGTTTGCACTATCTCCACATTTTCTACTTCCCAAAATTTTTGCAACGTTTTATTTAAATCCTCGTCCTTAACTAAACCGCAATGAACTTTAGTTTCATTAAATGAATCTACATTACCACTTACAACGTAACCAAAAACCGTGTTTTGTAAAATTAGATCTGAATTTTTTATCTTAAATTTTTCCGGTCTCAATAGTTCAAAAAATATTTCTGCACCTAACAACATGTCTATTTTATCTGGAATATTAAAACGTTCATCAGCTAACTCCACTACATCTGAAAAATTAACACTAGTATTAAACGTATTACTTGGAATAAAATCTGTGATTTTCTTAACTACTAACATATTTAAATCCTTCACGAATGTATTATTTTTATTTGAAATTGTCGTTTTAACGCAACCGTTAACAATCATAGATGCATCATTTAAACATGAGATCAAAGTATTAATCTTTTCACTTTTCAGTTGTAATTTATTCGCGCACTCCTTAGTTATAAGACAAACCATACTGCCTCCATCTAACAAACACCTACATTCATGCCAATTCGAATATTTATCCTTTATTAATACGCGAGCTGTGCTCAGTAAGCATCTTTTAATTTTGTTATGACTAAATGTAGTCGCCACGATTTCTTGCTTGTTTATATTTGAATTAGGAACGAACGGAGGGGCAGAAGCATTGAAAGATATCGTTTGCGATCTCTCTTCAAGGACCGAAGGAGGCCCGATTTGGGGAGTTGGGATACTTTTTATTTCTCTTTGAAAATGAAGCAATTTATTATGCGGCTTCTTACAAACTATGCAATTTCTAGAGCGACACTGTTTTACACAACATTCTGGGGATAGACATTTAAAGCACATTTTATTGTTTTTAACAAAATCTACTCTTTCATTTATCGAAAAACCTTTAAACTGAGGGCAAAATTGCAAAGCATGTGCTTCATTTTTACACAACACACATTTTTCATTCTTTATTTCAGAAAAAAATACGCTCGAACCTCCTCTCTGACTTCGCGAGCTGTTATATCTCTGATGTTTATTGAACTCAAATCGTTTATTTTCATTTCCAGTGAAGGACCTGGAAAATGTATTAGACTCGCTTTTAAATTTACCTTTAGAAGATAAATAAATATCACATTCTCGCCCTAACTCGTGGGGTTTAAAAAATGTTTCTCCTTGTTTTACACTAATATGAGTCACTAATTCTCTGTCAAGAGTGCTCATCATTTTATCCGCAACAATTAATTCACATACTGACTTAAATTCATTAACATTTCGTAACTGACAGTAATACTCAAATGTTGCACTTAACCTAGACGCAAATTGAACATAACTCTCTGAATTTAATTTTTGAGTTTTACGAAAATTATTATAGCATTCTTGCGGTGTAGGCTGAAATTCTTTCAAAACTAAATTTTTTAGTTTTTCATAACTGCGCAATTCTTCCTCTGACACATAAATCATTAAGTTATTCGCTCTCTCTCCTAAGATATTTAAAAGAATTTCCGATTTCCATTCTTCGGGAACCCCTTTCGTTTTGAATGCTTTCTCTAATGACTGAAAAAATAAATTATATGACTCAACACGCGAGGGTACAGAGATAGTTAATGTTTTTACACTTTTTATTAACGTTTCGATACTAATATTGTTACATGTTTCGGTGGCGCTCACTGTTGAAAGTGAAGAATCATGTGTTAAATCTTTCCGAATATTAGCAAGCTCTAATTGCTTCTCTAACTGCGCTAACTTAATTTTCTCTAACTCTAAATTTGCTTCACTTTCTGACCGCTTATGCGCTAATTTAATTTTCTCTAATTCTAAATTTGCTTCACTCGCAGATTTTTTAATTCTCGTTTCTTCAACGGCATAGTCAATAACAGTTTTAACTAATTCTGTGTCTGTATTAAACACTTCACTACTTTCAATTAAAATTTTCAAATCAAGAACTTTTGCATTATCTGGCACAGTTAGTTTTAATTCCTCCGCGACAAGTTTTAACTCGTCTTTCTTCAACTTAGCAATTAAAGACATAATTAAATAATTAAAATTCTCACAAAAATTCAAAGAACATTGCTCTCACCTCACATCACTGGCTGCCGAACTTGGCTGTTTACACAAATCACTGTTTGCCGCACTTGGCTTTTCACTTAATCTTTTTTTTTTTAATCCATAGGTTAATCCATTAGTTCTCCTCTGGCCTCGTAAGGACCAGTGTTTAATTCGATAGCTCTAACACGTAAGTGGACTGATGAGTCTCTTACACATATTGTTCATGACACACAATCACGACACAGTTTTCTTGTGGACTTGCGTTTATTATTTCTCATAACTTCTGTACATTTACATTGGAGTTGCAGGGCATGCGCAGTTCAGGCTGCGCAATTGGGATTGCGCAGACACAGTTTATACATACATTACTACAGACACAACAACACACTCTACTCTCTTAATTACACAGATAGCGCTTCGTATGCCGTGAACTAACAATAATAACTTCTGAATTTAAAGAAGATTTTACTAATGTAGATTCTGAAAAATATAATTACAATAGTGATTACAAATAGATAATTACAAATAGATTTATAAGATAAATAAATATTGAAACAAATAAGAACGACCATTTTTATACTAACTAGAAAAGAAAAATTTGAAAGTGGGGGACGGGGATGGGGCAATTTCCACATTTTTTAAAAGTTAAGAGCAGAAAAAGCCGACATTTTTCTAAAAAGCATTCTTATGAACATGATTGTTCAAAAAAATAATTGCGCTTATAAATGTGTCCAAAGAATATACAAAGAAAATATAGAACAATATGTATTATTATAAAAAGAAAAATCAAGGAAAGGAGGCCTTGCAAAATTTTCCTATGCCGCTGAGTAAATAAATCATTTGTCATGGATTAAAACACTGAGAAAGGGATGAACTGAGAGTAGGAAAGTTACGAATGTCTTAAACAATTTATCTGACCCACTACACATTCTAAAACAATAGTACATATTTTTTTTCTTCAGTTACATATTGAAAAATAATTATCTAAAAGCTTGTTAATTGTGTGCAATAATTACCATAGAAATGTGAATATAGAGGGTGTCCAAAAAAATTTGGCTACATTTTCCAAAATGAAAAATAAGCAATTAAGGATTTCCGCTAATGGATTCTTATAATCCGTAAAGAAAGATTAAAATTTTTGTTTAATAATATTCAAACTAAAGGGTAAAGCGTCCCCGTTTTGCTACATTCTCGTTTCCAAATGGCTTTACTGCAAGAACAAACGCACGTTGTATGAGGCGTGTTCATATGAAAGTGATTCGAAGTGTCATATGCAAACAATTCTCAATGCATTTTTGTGAAACAAACGCGATGCTAAAAGTGCATATACCACACACACACGTGAACAAAAAGCTTTGTGATAACTGCATTTGTAAGGACGTGACTTTCATTTAAATTGGGTGGTGGGGATACAACTGAATCTAAAACTTGATCAGCAAGCTGTAATAATGTTTTCAACACTGGAAAGGAGTAAGCGAAATGGGTCTGAATTTGCAGCATTTTTTGCGCTACAGGGATGAGTGGCGACTTTCTGCAGCACATGGTGGCAGGGAATGAAATCTGATGTTACTACTTCCAACCGGATGAAAAGTCTGTCAGCATGCAATTGAATCATCCAGTGTCATCAAGGCCCCAAGAATTCAAAGTTAAGCAGTCAACTGGAAATGTGATGTTGGTATCATTTTTCGGCATGCAGGGACAACTATTACTGAAGTTTAAGTAGCCGGACGTCTCCATCAATGCTCAGTGGTACACCCAAACACTTGATATGCTACATAAGGCTATCAATCTTCCAGGTATGCTGTCGTCAGGTATCATCATTCTGCACAGGGACCTTTTAAGGCATGGACCAACTGGGCCCGAGCCCAGGGCCTCATCCTTGGTGCGGCCTCGTTTCGCGTTCTCGATTATGTCCTAATGAGATCCTGATCCGGATAACTTTCCGGATAATTTTCGTACATATCCTCCGAAAAACAGGGAATTTCAAACAGCACGTCAACAAACAAAAGTGATCAGACTGTATTATCATGTGATGACCATTATCCATGTCTAATCCTAGACCTAATACCTTACAAAATCATTCAAATAAAAGTGGTATCACACGTGCATTTTTTTGGCCCAACTTTTCGCCGAATCTGAGGGGGGGGGAAGGTTACTGTAAACAAAACGACATGCTCTGACATCAGCCACGTTCTTTCTCCACATTGAAACATTACTCGCTGATTTTTCTGCGATCCAATTCCATCCAATATTATTTCGTTTATTTCGCTCACGCTTTTGTTTATGGGGTAAACAGAAATGGAGCATCATTCTGTTTAAAATATTATACGCCGCTAAAATATTGTTCACCATTAAAATATTATACGCCGTATCTGATGCGTTTGATGCAAAGCAATCACCGTTACCGCCATCTTGTTTATGACGTAGGGCGCCGAAGCTGGAATTTCAAGCAACTTTCATTTAGAGCAACTTTCTCAGTTCACTGGCAAAAAGTTGTTCCAAAGCCATTGGTATGGCAACGGAGTAAAAATTGCACGAATTGGAACAAAAATTGCACCAAACGTGTACGTGTGACAAGGCCTTAACTCATTTAGTCGAAATGCGGCCATCGGTCGAGCCGGTTTATGCCGAAGTCTTTGTGAGTCGTGCACATTTATTCGTTTCATTTGACAATGCAAACTATTTACTGTCCACTTTGAAAGATCTCAGATGGGGCCTACTTTTGCATAGGGGTCAAAGGCCTCAAAGTGTCTTAAGACATCCCTGATTCTGCACGAAAATTCAAGGCTGAATGTCACCAAGGTGTGCATCTATGCATTGTCCCGTGGAAAGTGAAAAGTCCAAGAATATCCAGTTTACAGTTCAGATCTGTCACCTTGTGACTATTACATCTTTGAACTGCTGATAAAAAGCCTAATGGGTCAACGATTTCACTCCAATGACGAAGTAAAGCAGCTTTTAACTGTGTGTGTGTTGTGATTCCCCGTTCAACAGACATTGTTCTTAGTGGAGGAATTCGTAACCTTACCAAGCAATGAGACACTTTTTTAAACTCTATTTGTGATTTCTTTTAACAAACTTTAAATGCACTTCACTTATTAAACATTTTTTGTTTCTATCTATGTGTCTGTCTCATTTTTGTGCCTACGCATCTCATGGAAATACACATCGAATAACTTTCATTTTTTTCATTATATATCATGGTTTATCGAACTTAAACATGCAATACATGTATATATAAACCATGTCTTACTTCAAAACCCACAATTTATAAGTGGCAAAAAAGATTTATGACGATATTATATTGTCAAATTCAAAATCTAGTCAACCAGAAAAAGTTGAAATGATGTTACTTGTACAGGCTCCATGTTCTGCGGTCAACTAACGGCTTGTATATTGAAATCATGAATAAAATATTGTAAAAAAATATTTTCTTTATTGGACATAAAAAGAGTAAGTGACAATATGTGTTTATTTGTAATTAAAATTTCAAAGTGTAGCAATATATACTTTTATTTTTATATTTTTTATCAAATTTTTCGAATGAATGCATACATTAAATATAAAACTCCTGGCATAGTGAAGAAAAAATACTCCCTTTAATAAATATGCATAAATAGTTAATACATATTCATGCCTTCATATGTAAATTAAAATTCAAAAATCAAAGTACACGAAGTCACAACTTCATTATTACATTGGAACTTTACTTTTTAAGGTATAGTTTTTTGAGCTGTCTTTGCGTTTTATAATAAATGTTTTAAGCCTACCAAAATCTTTTGCCCATATCCTAAAAAGTTTACCCAGTGGTTGAATTAGAGTATTATTACAGGTAGTAATATAATCTATTTATTAGTTCTAGTCCCGCTTTTGCCTAAGATGTTACTTCCAATTAAGTTTCTAAGTCCTTATACGCGTGGCTATGTTAATAACAGGAAATTTACGTACTGCTTCAAGAGCCTTCCACTTGACTTAATCGTGAATAGAGAGTTAGGTGCTTCATCAGATATTCTCTTGTTACACTAGGTCTACGTAAATTCAAATCAAATAACTTATCAGTAGAAATCTCCAGCAAGAACTAAAGGTAATAAAATGAAATTAAAACACATTAGAACATTGAATAACTCTACACATATAAGTGCCATTTTATAGTTAGAATTGCTTTTAATTCTCAAATATATTAAAGGGAATTTTATGTGAAACATAATAGTTTAAAATGCTTCATAATTTTTGTATATATTTTCCTGCACAAAACGTTTGAGAAAATTGTATTTTTTTTTCAATTTTACCAGTTCACCTACAAAGGATCCGATACCGAAGTATAAGTGAATATTTCTGCGCATGCATCAAGTTGCTTATAAATATGTGAAATGAGACAAATCACGCAAATATACAGGTGATGTTTATTAGTTTTAATTGGTATTTAAATAAATCAGTCTTTTTCCTTATAATGCTTAAGTACGTGGAATCTGTTATCCATTTTAGCTTTCTGTGACTACAGAATAAAACAGCGAGCAATTTTATAGGATACGTAAGATAAATGAACGGGGAATGGGAATGTGATTGGCATACAAGAAGAAAAATATGTATAACCAGCCGTTACCCATTCGTTTTGGTGGCTATTTCCTGCTGTTGTATGAACACATATACTGTTTATATTGAGATACAAATTATTGAAATGTAAGTCCTAGCATTCAGAATTAAAGTGTAAAAACATTCTTGTAACTATCACCTCTTGATTTAAAAAGGACTGAACTTGAACTTCTAAAATTGAAAGAGAATCATCGTTTACGCTTCCGTAACTCTCTCCTCCAATGTGGATTTCCGCAAAACCCATTTTTTAGTGGATATCTACTATATACATGTCAAATTTCATGTACGTAGATCTAACATACAAAATGGGAATATTCATCTATAATGTGCCTTAACTCCTCGAGGTCCTTCTTGAGGGTTGATTCTCCCCAAACATTTTTGTTGCGGATCTCTAATTCATTAAAAGAATCTGCATGACAAGTTTGAAGTTTGTCGGTCTAATAGTTTAAAAACGGCAACAGTTATCTTTTGTTTTTCTAACGGCAGCACTTGATAAATTCATCATTCGCTGGAGTGAAAAAACACTGGGCAAACACACACGGAGTAACAACAAATCAGGAACAATAAAACAAATAATCAAAAAAGCAGAAGAAAAACAAAAGTACAAACACAATTAGAAAAGAAGTCAGATTCCAGGGCTTGTAGCTTCTGTATGGCCTTCCAGTATCTATTGTAGATGTTAACAGAGCAAATTTCCAGGTGGTTAGCATTCATTAGAGAATTATCCTACAGAAGATACAATCTGGAGAGGAAAGGACCTTTAGTCTTTGAAGGTGAACCGCAAGAAAATTTATCTATAAAGTCTTTTTACTATTTGGGGGTCGATTTTCATAAAAACCTTCTTAACGTAATTTTACTCCATGAAAGGAACAAATTTAAAGTCTGTAACTCTTATAATTCCTGAGATATCATAATGAATGCGTCTATTTTCTCCTTTATATTTATATCGATTGAAAAGTTAGCTATACACATTTTAGTCGAGTCAAGTTATTCATATCAAATTTACAATTGTTATACTACCCACTTTCATGTAATGTTAATTTAGATCCTCTGAATCAAACAATTGGGGTTATGTATATATACATACACTCAAGAGCCAAAACATTATGACCACCCCTATATTTTGCAATGAACTCGCCTGGATGACGTGGAAGGTACGTTGTACAAACTTTGCACATACGTCGAAGGCTCAGAAATAATTTTTAAATACGAAATAACGATTCAACGAAATTTTACCAATGCATTACGACACCTTTATTCAAACTCGAACGAACAACAACTACACAGAGAGAAGAAACAAAAAACAAAGTACACAAAAAGGGGGGTTGTTCCATTTCTCCGTACAAGAGGGGTGAGGTGAGAAGGGATGACGCAATGGTCCGTAACATCCCGCCCCACGTTGAAATAACAAATTTCAACCATACATCAATATAGAAGTGGACTATTACAAATTATCAATAAACACAATTTTTTACAATATACAAAGCTAAATAATTCAAAATATTTACAAATATCAAAATAACAAATACAAATACAACAAATATCAAAAATAATAAGCAAGAAAATATACAATTATACAGAGGATATTAAATTTGCTACAGGCAGAATTGCGATGCTATTGATAGACCTTTTCAAAATTTTATCTTTTATCCAGGCCATCTGAACCAGGTATGACTTCCGTGATTCTGCCTAAGCACCATTTGCACGTAGGCATATTATCATCTTTTAATAACACTAGTGTTCCTACATTAACATTGTTTTGTTTAACTAACCATTTTGTTCTTTGCTGTAGGTTAGAAAGATAATCTCGATGCCATTTGACCCAAATAATTTGTACCATTTTTGTCAACCTTTGCCACTTATCCAATCTATTTATCTCTAAATCAATCAAACTAGGCTCAGGAATAGCATTTAAAGGTCTTCCAATTAAGAAATGACCAGGTGTGAGGACTTCACAGTCATCCGGGTTATTAGACAATGGACAGATAGGGCGCGAGTTTAAAATTTCCTCTACTTGATTCATGACAGTACTAAATTCCTCAAATGTTAGCTTGGCATCTCCAACAACTCTTTTAAAATGATATTTAAAGGATTTGACTCCCGCCTCCCAGAGCCCTCCAAAGTTAGGTGCTCTGGGAGGAGAAAAGTTCCAATTAATATTCTCTGATGCATAATATGTTGCCAACTCTTCATTTGGGTTACATACCATATGGTACAAGCTTTTTAGCTCTCGTTGAGCCCCAACAAACGTTTTAGCATTGTCTGTGAAAAGTGTTTTGCTAATTCCACGTCGAGAAAAGAACCTTTTTAACGTGGCTATAAAGGCGCCAGTCGTTTTAAATCTGTAATAATTTAAAAATGAGTGGCTCGGGTAACAAAACAAACAAAAATGGTTACATATATTTTATGATAAGCACCCTTTCGTTGCCCCTTATATTTAATACAGAAGGGCCCTAGAAAGTCGATCCCACAGCAATTAAAGACAAAACCCTGGTTTACACGTTCACTTGGAAGTGAACCCATCAATTGCTCGCGAAGTTTAGGTTTAAATTTGAAGCATGTAACACATTCGTGAGTAATTTTACGTGCTAGAGATCTGCCATTTAGAATCCAGAATTTTTGCCGAACAAAGGATAAAAGTGCCTGAGGGCCAACATGCAAGTTTTTTATGTGATAGTACAACATAATTAATTTGGAAAATTTATGAGCATGAGGAAGAACAATTGGAAATTTACAGCTAAATGACCATATTGGAATTTACCAATCTTCCCCCAACTCTGAGAAGACCTTTTCCATCCAAGAAAACATTTAAAAATTTTAACTTGCTTGTCGTAGGAATTTCCTTACCTGCAGCCAAACATTTAATTTCTTCAAAAAAACTTTCCTTTTGTACTGGTTTAATTAAAGCAGCTTCTTGTTTTGTTCTTCCAGTTCTTGATTTGTGAAAACACCAGGCTGTTTAGAATCAGGATACTTACAATTGAAATAGAACCTGAAAATATAACTCACAATCCGAACAAGTTTAGTGAAACTATTTGTAATATTTAAACAATTATCAAGGAATACAGATGGACCTGCATGAGTGATGAATGAGTATACAACATTAGGGTTTTTAAGTTCTTCGAAAAAGTTGTCGTCTTTCTGCGAAACGACAGAGTCTGAGTTCAAAGTTTTGTCCTTCAAAAAGGAAGGACCTGTCCACCAAAGTTCGTCTTGAAGCTGCAACTTAGTTGTACCTCTTGAAATCAAATCAGCTGGGTTCTCCTTGGTTTTTACATGGTGCCAGGAAAAGGTTTCAGTCAATTCTTGAATTAAAGAAAGTCGGTTTGCCACAAATACTTTTAGAAGGTGTGGTTGCATTTGGATCCAGTTCAAAACAACTTTCGAGTACGAAAAAAGATGAACTTCATCAAATTCTAAATCAATAATTTTAATAATCTTTAAAGTCAATTTCGACAACAATGTCGCAGCAAGCAGTTCGAGCCTAGGTATTGACAAAGTCTTGAGTGGGGCGACGCGAGTTTTGCTGCAGAGTAATCTTATCTGAGTTTCATTGGCATTCTCAGATTTTACGTACAGGCATGCACCATAAGCTTGAGCTGATGCATCTGCAAATCCAATAAGGTGAACTGCAACAGAATCTTTCAGTAAAATGCACCGAGGTATTTTCAAATCCTTCAATTGATGCAGCTCGGCCACGTATCTCTGGAAGTTTTCAATTTCTTGACAAGGCAAGTTTTGATCCCAGTCAATTTTTAATAGCCAAATTTTTTGAATCATCATTTTGGCCTTTATGATTATCGGTTGAAGCAGTCCTAGGGGATCGTACAATTTGGCGATAAATGACAAGACGGTTCTTTTAGTAATAGTCACTGGAACCTCTTGCAAATTCATCTGATACATGACTGTGTCCTCTCTAGGTCTCCACGACAATCCCAAGGTCTTTACTAACTCATCAATTTCATTGAAGAGGAACTCCTTGTTTTCCGTGGGCACGTCTTTCAACAACACCAATCTGCGAATAGCAGTAGACTTTGACTGCCCCAGTTCAATGTCATTGTCTTTCATGGGCATCTCGACGCAAAAACGTCCGTTAGTGTCCCTCGCCATAGTTTTCAAAAAATGTTCATCGCATTTCTTAAGTTCATCACTAACAAATTTGGTGGGTACAATTTCTTCTATTTCCCAGAATGATTTTAAAGTATCATATAAAGTTTCAATGTCTTTTGTGATTAAACCACAATGCTATGAGCCACTTGAGAACCTCGAGGTGTTACCACTAATTATACAGCCAAATTCAGTATTTTGTAAGATCAAATTACCATTATCTAATTTGTATTTACCATCTTTCAAAATATCAAAGAAAATATCTGCTGATAATAAGGCATCGATAGAATTACTAGTATTAAAAGTGGGGTCTGCTAGATGTACATTGCTTGGAAACACAATATGTGAAATATGAAAGGAATTAACAGGTATCATATTAGTAATTTTGGGTACAACATGAAAATCCACAACACGTTTATATGATCCAGAACCATTTGAAATTACTCCTAATTTTTGATTTTATATTAACATTCGAACCACCCAAACCAGAGACCGACATATGAGTTTTTAATTTACGCAAATTCAAGAAATCTGCCGTGCTCGACCTCCATAGAGAAACTTGCGATCCGCTGTCTGCGAGGACGCGTAAAGGAACTTTTTCCCCAACAGAATTTTCAACATAAATTATACAAGTCGATAAAATAATATCATTTTTATGTTTCTGGGAAGCGGAAATACTCATGTTCATTCCCGAAACCTGACCTTGAACAATGTTGTTTTGAGCACTCGGAACAATAAAAGAATTCCTATCAGTTTTATTTTGATTATTTTTTATACTAGAATTTTGAAAACAAATTGGTTCGATGACGTCATCTTGGCGCCTGGTGTCTGGTTGGGATGACTCAAAGTTTTGCATCTCCTGATTTTTTACATTAACAAAATGTAACAACTGTGATTGTGGTTCTTTTTGCAAAAACAAATATGCTTAGATCTACATTGTGATACCTTATGGTTTGGTTTCAAGCATTTTAAACATAAATTCAAAGATTTAACAATATTATACCTCTCTCTAACAGGCATATTTTTAAATTTATCACAGTTATACAGGTCATGGTTCAAAGAACAAAGCTTACATTTTTTGTCAACATTTGCATCTGTATGCAATATGAAGCTTTTGTGACGTGGAGAGTCTTTAAAATTTTGTTTACCTTTTGTTCCTGCGGATGGCAGGTTTTCTAAAAATAAACAACGCTTATTCAAAAAAGCCAAAAATCATCCCACTTAGGAATGTCTGTACTCTCCAAGGTCATTTCGAAAAGACGCTTTGTCTCAGTATCCAAAACCTGCATAACTAATTGTATCAACAACAATTCTGAAAATGTATTATGCTCAATATTTAGCAATTTTAATGCTCTCAAATGTTTAGTACAAGTGTCAACCAAATTTCTTAAATCAACATTTGAATCACCTCTAAATTTTTCATATTTCAACATCAACAAAGCATTTATATGTTTGTTTATTATTAGTCTTTTGTTTTCAAACCTCTGCTCTAGAGCCAGAAACAACGAATCATATGTGTCATCCACAGTTTGGACATGTTTTGCAATTCCTATTAAACACGATTGTAAATATTGCAATTTTTGTTTATCATTTAAACCACAATTTTCAATTATTTCTTTGAATTGCTCTTTAAAAATAAACCATGTTTCTATGTCCCCATTAAACTGTGGAAGCGATAATTCTGGTAATCTAAAGCACGGTTTGATAACATTAGACACAGCATTTGAACCAGTTTCATTATTATTTTCACTATATTTTAAATTCAAGGATTTAAGTCTTACCTCGAGTTTCTCAATGTGTTCATTGCAAATGGTAATTTTTCCATCGAAAATTTTAAAATCTATATCTGATAAAGTGAAAATTTCTTCTTTAAATGATTCATATTTTGCATTAAGTCTATCAAATTGACTTAATTTGAAAGATAACACTTCTTTGTCATCTTCAACGAAAGTGTCCACAAATGCGATAAATCCACTCAACTGTTTTTCGATGTCGGAGAACTTCCTTTCGAGAATTTTAACGCCTTTCGCCATGACGCATTCAAAGCAATGAAACCAACGAAAAGATTTCTTAAATATCTTCAAAATCCACAAATCCACAGATTCTGGCGATTTAATAATACTCCGCAAGGCGAACCATTTTTTATGTACAAACTTTGCACATACGTCGAAGGCTCAGAAATAATTTTTAAATACGAAATAACGATTCAACGAAATTTTACCAATGCATTACGACACCTTTATTCAAACTCGAACGAACAACTACACAGAGAGAAGAAACAAAAAACAAAGTACACAAAAAGGGGGGTTGTTCCATTTCTCCGTACAAGAGGGGTGTGGTGAGAAGGGATGACACAATGGTCCGTAACAGTACGTAATGAGGTGGAAGTGGTATTCAACTGCTTCTGGAGAGTCTGAAGAATCATTCTTTCCTTTACTTCTGTGTGTTTGAAAATCTGCAGATCTAAGCGACTTTGATAGAGGGCAGATTGTAATAGCTCAAACGATCGGAACAAGTATTTCCGAAACTGCACGGACTCGTGGGTTGCTAGTACTTATGCAAAGTGGATGAATGATGGTGAAACCAGCAGTAGACGACATGGTGTTGGGCGTCCACACGCTATCAAAGAAAAAGGTCGTCGGAGATTGTCTCGCATGGTGAAGCAAAACCCGAGCCAGACAGTGGCTCAGCTGACAGCCCAATACAATGCAGGACCAAGTAGAATAGTATCGGAGCACACTGTTCAGCGGCCACTATTGGATATGGGGCTGCGCAGCAAACGTCCTACTCGTGTCAATTTGCTGACCAAGCGTCATCACCAACTGCACCTGCGATGGGCTCGGAAACATCGCAAATGGTCCATGAATCCATGGGAGAGAGTTGTCTGGTTAAATGATTCACGGTCTGTCATTCATCACACCGATGGCAGTGTCAGGATACGCTGTCTTCCGGGCGAACAGTTGCTTTCTCAATGTACAATAGGTCATACACAGGCCAGTGGTGGCGGTATTATGATTTGAGGGACGTTCTTTTGGGCGTCTCTGGGACCCGTGGTCGTGGTTGAGCAGACTATGAATGCTGCAGCATATCTGAACATCATTGTGGACCAGTTGCACCCTTACATGGCCTCTGTTTTTCCAGCTGGAAATGGAATATTCCAACAGGGTAACACCCGTGTCACAAGGCTAAAATTGTGTTGGAGTGGTTCCGGGAACATGATGCGGAATTCCAGTTAATGTTCTGGCCGCCTAACTCATCGGATCTCAATCTGATAGAACACATTTGGGATGTCATGGGACTGCAGCTCAGAGTTCAAAGACCGCCAATTCGCAATATCTCGGATTTGCGTGACCGTTGCTTAAACATCTGGTACAATTTGTCTCCGGTCATCTACCAAGGGCTTGTGGCATCCATGCCAAGCGGGTTGAAGCTGTGTTTCGCGCCAAAGGTGGGCCAACTCGTTATTGGCAGGTGGTCCCAATGTTTTGGCCTTTGAGTGTATATTATACATATATAAACATCTATATATACATACATATAGATGGAGCTAAAAAAGTTTTACTTCAGTCGTGCGGTCTAAAGCACACTCAGTATTTTTATTTTTATACATTATTTTTGTTATCGGATTCATCAGTAATTATTGTGGTTGATTGTAAGACCGACACAATAGGCTTATGATATAAGAAATAAGATACATACGTTTTCGAAAGAAAATTAGAAAGGTATCTAGAGAAAAATGCATCGAATTTTGTTCCATGTCTTGTGGTGGGTTCATTTCGGTTATTATTCATTTTATTCATTTGTAGTTCTAATTTATCTTGTAGAAAGTTTACCAAGAGTTGTCCATTTTCGGACGAAAAATTAACATTTAAATCTTCTGCTAAAATTAGTGGCAACGTTTCTCCTATTTCTTCAGAGACTACTCATCCATGAATCATAAGTCTTTTATATGAAAACTTTATAATATTATTAACTATGTTGTTGGGTGAAGTGTAAGCAACTGATATTGTGATGTTTGTTCCATCGTTCAAAACACAGTGAACAGCCCATATATCACCAGTTGATGATTGACCAATATCGATTTTACGAATATAGCGTAATAAAATGTCCACATTCGAAGTTACTTTTTTCGAGGCATCATTCGATTTCTGATAAATTGCCACTCCTGCGGAACTAACATTTTTACGCTTAAATCTCGCAATACAATTAAAATTCGGGATGTCAACATTTTCATCGTCACTTGACCAGGTTTCTGATGGAAACAAAACATTCATTCATTCATTCACTCACTCATTCACTCATTCGTTCACTCATTCAATTATCAACTCACTCACTGACTCACTCACTTATACACTCATTCACTCACTAACTCACTCATACAATTACTCATTCCTTCATTCATTCACTCACTCACTTACTCACTCATTCACTCACTCAAGGGTGCGTTTGCCTCGCCCGATTACACTTTTCGTAACGCTCTCGTCATGCATTCACCAGCTTACTCCCCAAGTCAAGCGTGTGTAAGGAAGATTTACTTCAATAAGCTCGCCTTTTACGAGAGTAAGTCTTTGATTAAGTCACAAATGCATAAGGCAGGATGCAAAGTAGTAACAGACATCTCCATATAATGAATGAAAGATGGCAATAGCATACAGATGTATGATATTTAATTCATATTGTGTAGGTAGCATGCACACACAAATGGAATGAAGTTTTAAAAATGGCAATGGGCTGAATGATTGCACAATAGAACAACAGCGTGCTCTGGTCCTTTTTTCGTAGATGATACAGCCTGAATAAAAAAAAATATTCATGAAGAAATGCTACCTGTTTATGGTGAGAAGTGTTGATCACGTAAAGCAGAGTACAACTGGGTGAAGAAATTTTTTGCAAGGATGTTCTAAAATTGTTGATGAAGTTCGAAGTGGCCATCCAGTTTTGACTGTGACATAATCAACTGAGTGACAGGCGGAAGAAATGATTCGTTCTGATCAAATAATGAAAATTGATCGCATCGCAACGACAATAGGATGCTATCATGGGTTTGCATACAGCAAAACACATGATCGTTTGAATTTACGAAAAGTGGGCTCCCTTTGAGTCCCCCGGAAAACGATCGTGGAGCACAAAATAATCGGATAGGCTTTTGCTGTCATCTGTTTGGTCCATAGAAACAACATCTTGGAGTCGGACAATTTACAGATGACGACATCGTTCAACGTGAAGTCTTAATGCGGAGAAACAGCAACCCAAAGAATTTTATGCAGCGGGAATTGGGGCTCTAATAAAACGATGGAATAAGTTTATCAAAGTTGCTGGAGACTATGTACAAAAATAAAAAATAAAAATTCCAAGTAATTATAATATTAAATTAATTTTTTAAATTTTTATTTGTGACTTAAGGACTTTTCAATGTATTTTTTAAATATATGTAAAATTACAGACACATTTTTTAATACATTTTGGTGCTGAGATGATCGTTTTTAGTTGTAGTTGCAGTCGTTGGAGGATGAGGAGGTTGTGTATTTTTAAATCGATATTTTATTTTACACAGACATAAGACAAGTAGCAACACACAAAATAAGGCATTAACAAGCTTGGTTTACATGACATTCATAAAAGTGTTCCTTGTTTGCTCAAGAGACCGTTGCATTTTATAGTTTATGATTTTTAGATCGATCCAAATACACAGGTTGATGCAAGATTGCATCATCCCGTTTTAAAAAAAGCTAACATTATAGTTTTTTGGAAGATGAAGTTGTCATTTCTAGTTAAGTGGGAAAATCTAAGATAATTTACCATGATAAGTCTT
Source organism: Trichonephila clavata (assembly GCA_019973975.1). NCBI lineage: Eukaryota > Metazoa > Arthropoda > Arachnida > Araneae > Nephilidae > Trichonephila > Trichonephila clavata. The sequence continues at coordinate 72,581 of BMAO01037920.1, read as the reverse complement.
GGAAAGCACAAGACCGTGTTGTTGTTACTAATGCCACCTGTCTGACGCAGTCAGATCGAGGCCCATGAAATTCATCATGGCATCGGGCTATATTGTGCGCCTGTCATCAGCCTTAGCTTTGAGCACTATGCAGGTTACAGAACGATTTTGCTCGGTTCCCCCTTCCCCCAATTTTTAGGGAAAACACCCACGGAGTGGCCAGGGGCCTTCCGCCTCTCTTCCCCTTCCACCAACCTCACAAGAGAACTTACGGTTCGGCGGCTATTTAGAGTACCCCATGCCGCAAAGGCACTATACATTTACAAACATCCATGTCATCTCCTGGATTCGAACCCAGGCCCTACGGCACAGCAGTCAGCTTCGCTAACCAAGACCGTTATGGATTAAAATCACTCCAAAAAAATTTTAAGTGAATTATTACTTATAATTAGCAATATATCTGTTTGTTCTTATAGCTCTTTAGCAGTACGCATAAGCAACTTAAAAAAAAAATTTATTTGCAAAAATTCAATTTCAAAAATTAAAAATATTATATAAGAACTAAGGAATATATTTTCTTTCTTTATATTTTTTAAACTTTTTAATTAAAAATATTATTTTATGACAATTGGTTTTTCAGGGTCAAACTCATTTCACATTAAAAAAAAATAATTTACAAATGTAAAATCAATTAATACATGATGAAAACATAGATAAGCAAGAGTGGCTAGTAAATAAATAAAAAACTTTTTCTCAACCAAATTAAAGTAAAAATTTGTCAGCAATTCAATTATTCTATTACCTCCAAATTAAAACTTAACATGTTTTCGCTTGATTTTACAATCATTTAAAAATAGAACTGCAACTCAGATTTCATAAATGAGCTTTCAGAATGAAATTACTTAATTCGGCGAATTATTAAGAGCATTAGGACCTTAATCAAGCTTTATTACTGACCTGCGTAATTTGGTTAATGACTTTACAGTTCCTAATTACTCGGAAATACCCCTCAAGTATGTAAAGGTTCAGAATGTGTCATTTATGAGAGTTGTTATCATCTATTTTCCGCATTTAAAGGGAAAGGAATATTTCCGGAAGGATTCAGATGCAAAATTTTGTTGGGTTTGCCTAATGCACGAGAGAAATCCATGCAGTTAGAAGTTGGGGATATTGTTCCTCTCTTTTTGGAACTATAGACTATGCTTTTGATCTTAAGGAAAATTTGGTAAGAAGATATATTTCTGTAACTTGAATTATAGAATTATAATTACAGTGGATAATTTGTTACACTTAATGATTGCTGCTGATAGTTAATAGTGTTATTTATTACAGACCACTTATATAACATTAGGTATTTAGAGTAACCCTTTAAAGTACACTTTTTTTTTTTAAAAACCGGCGAAAAATATAAATTTTTTTAACGTAAAAAAAACATTTTAGGAAATTGTATTGAAGTGAATCAAACTTCTTATTTTAATTTTGACTTCTGATCCGCATTTCAGATTGGAGCCGCTAACATTGCAATTTTTTTCGAATAATGAATTTTATTATCTTCTTTTTGAATTTATGTTTCGGAAGAAAAAAACATTTTTTCTATTGGTAGAAATAGTTATATACATTTTTTTCAACTGCAATAATAACGTTAGAACTACTTATTCAAAAAAAAAACTAATAAATTTTTTTTTTATTTTGCGTAATATATTTGGAAGCAAAAGGTCCCAATATTACAGTTATATAACACAGCCCAATATTACAGTTATATAACACAGCCCAATATTACAGTTATTACATATGTTATGACTCTCTTGACATGTGTAATATCTGTAACACAGCCCAATATGTGCCAGCCTGTGTAATATAAGACAGCCCAATATTACAGTTATTACCCTTGTAATGACTCTCTTTTCATTTCCTTTGCTGTCCATTTCAGGCACACCACTGACGAGGTGCTTAAGGCCGTGATCAGTGATGTAAAGGCTACATTAGGGCGACATGATGCTAGAGACTTCAAAGGTCCGATCCAAGCAAATTAGAGGGGTGGTGTTGGGGCATCGTAAAGTGCCTTGAAGCTTTTTGAAGCGCGTGAGTATGTCTCTTTAAAGATGGAATACGTCACACCCTCAAAAGGGATACCTGAAACAGAATAATTTCTGTTTGGAGGCAGCCGAGATTGACCATTGGTCCTCGTGCGGCGGACTTTGAAGCCGGTTATATTTACGTAGTACTTGCCCTAGTTAATTCTTTATCTGCTGGGTAAAGGGAGGTGAAATTTGACTTGCCCCAGAGCAAAGGCATCAGATTGCCCAGTGTTGGATACTTTCCTACGCGAAACTACGGACCTTTGGAAAGTCATTAGTTTTCTAACTCGAAATCGGTACTTTGGCAGGGGCCAACGCAAGCAAAACCCATAGTAGAATGGTAGAATTTTGACGGAGTGCCTGTTCCCCGCAGGGAAACTGAACCTCCAATCGCTTGGGTTTAAGGATGGCTTTTGTTGGCTTATTGTTCCTGTGTAAGAGAACTGTGGGCCCAGTACTGTGTAAGACAGAAAAAATTTAATAATTAATTAAATTCTACAGATTTCCTTTTTGGATGATGGTGGAACAAAACTAATCTTAAAATTTAAATTCTATTAGTCGTAGAAATTCTGAATTCGGTCACCTTGACTTTTTTTTGTATCTTCTTAATTAAGTCTTCATAATATTTTTCTTCTGGAATCCATAACTTTTTTCACTTTCATTTTTTATACAAAATATATGTATTCTAAATGCAAGAGAATACTTTTTATAATATTTATCTAAACTTCCTATAAACTTTATCTAGTTCTTTTTAATCCAGATGCCGATAGCTTATTTTGAGTGTGGAAATTACGGGACAAAAAATATGACTACTTTTGAACTATCTCGAGTGGACACAGATTGGTCAGTTTAGTGCAATCGAATTAACTCGATCATATTTGTTGGAAGGTTAAGTTAATTTGTTTTCCTTTTAATATTTATTTCTAACGTTTAGGATAAATTATCATACCTTTTTCAATCTATTAATAAGAATACATATTTTAAAGTTGCCTTATTGCTTAAAGCCTTGGTAAATATATTTATTTCTATTTCTAGTTTTTGAGATTTATGTAAATTTTTCAAATGGTTAATGTATATGCATAAAACTGCGCTAACTCAAAACCTAATTTTTAATAAGGATACATAGCACAGATGCCCAACTGCATTACGATATATATCATTTGAAACAGCTAGGATAACATAAAAATATATATTTTCTCCTTCATCAAGTTATTCACGAATTCAATACATAATATGTTTAATGTAGCAAACAATAAATATCACAAACACGAGAGATGGAATATGTTTTTGTCGGTTTTATTTACAGCCACCTCTGCGATATAATGGTCAGAGAGTGCTATTTAAAATGTACTGATTTAATGAGAAAGTATACTTAAATAAATTGTATAAATCGACATAAATGTTATAAAAAATCAAAGACAACTGCATATAAATCAAATTTTTACTTTTACTTTCATTTAAAACTTCAATTTTTTTATAAAAATTTATTGTTGTTTTCAAGTATTAGCTGAAATACACGTCCGTAAAATTAAAACCATTGGTATATGATTTTTTTAATACAACTTTTTTAATTAAAAAAAAAATTAGTACCTAGAAATGAATTTTATAAATTCTAAAAATACCATATAACCCATTACTTCGTATTGCTTTCTTTCAAAAATTAAAAAGGAAAAAAAAACAAGTGAAAAATAACTTTTTAAAATTTTTTGTACTAAAGTTTTAAAAATGAAAAGGAGTTAGATTTATTAAAAGATTTACTTAGAATTATATAGACCCAATCAATGCCCATTATGGAGTTACTTATAAATTTTTAGATAATAATTTTTTCGAAATGCGGTCTTAAGAATGATTGCTGTGTTACGGTGAAATATATATCGAGTAGAAATAATATTTGAAAACTCTATAAACATAACCTATTCAAATAGACATTTAAATAGGTATTAAGTGTATTTTTAAATGTATAGATATTTCACCAGAAAATAAATTTATATTTCAATATATAGAAATTTACATATGTATTTCATTTATGTGAATTATATTTAGAAAATATTCATTTCTGCAATTTAAATTTTGTTCAAATAAGACTTATTTTGAGATTTTAATTAAACTTCTGTTATTTTGGGAAAATTGGAGACTGAAATTTTAATTTGAGACTGACTAATGATAAAAAATAATTATGATTTTCTTCTAGCATTTTAATATTTATAAGATTTCATTCTTTCCTGTTGGGTACCTTTAATTTTTTTATAAATATTTTTCCATTTAATGTTATTTAAGAAGAATCTGCAGTTTGATGAATTAAGATAGAATTTTAATTAATAAAAGTTATTTTAACAAATTGAATTGATGCTCAAAAAATTGCAGGAATGTTTTAAATCTATTATGTTTCTTTTTAAATATGGAAATTAAAAAGAATATGTATTATTTATATAAAGTTTGTTTCCCTAATAATATTAGATTTTTTGGAAGCATTAATATATATATATATGAAAATTTTACTCTCCTTATAATCAACTCATGTTAGAGTTTATGTCTATGGTTCAGTAAAATGTACTTAAATATTCTTTCAAAAAACTATATGAAACAAGCTTAAAAAAAGAATTTTGCCCTTTCTCAACCTTTTCCATCAAATTTGACACATTAATTAAAATATCATAGCTTACTTAAATTACGAAGATAATAAAAATGTTTTTTTTTTTTTAAAATATGTCATTTGCTTAAATATCTGGTGAAAAAAATATGCTGAATTACACCGACTGAAAATCCCTACTGTAAACCCTACATTTTTATATTAATGCGAATTAAGTAAAATTTATGCCAATTTCAAATGAAATAAGTTTTCTGAAAGCGAAGTTGGTATTTATATCATTTGCACGCATAACGTAAAAATTTTAAAAAAGTGAATTCTCACGTAAATTATTTTTAGTTATGGCAAAAAATACATATAATTATTAATATCGTATATAACGCATTCACTGATAAATAAACGAAGACAAAAATGCCCTCAATGGGCTAAATTCATAACGTCACATGATAAATTCAATCACGTGTTCCATTCAATCTCCATTGATTTCAAAATTTAGCTTTACTGTTGTAAATTTAGGTATAATGTTACAAATTTTGTGAATCGAATGCTCAAAATAGTGTAATTTACATCTGGATGTGTAATCCTAATAATATTATAAATGTGAATGTAAGTTTGTTTGTTACGCTTTCACGCCTGAACCACTAATCCGATTTTAAAAATTCTTCCGCCAATGGAAAGCTACATTATCAGCGAGTAACATAGGATATATCATATTCCAGTATTTTTACGGGAACGGAAACTATACGGGTTAACGTGAAACTCAACGCCAAATTAAACGCCAAGCTGAGCTAATGAAGTCGTTGTCTTGGTTACTGGCAACCGATGCTCTCTTCGAGACATAGTGTTACGTGCACACGTGTCAAAAAATGTTTTTATGATTGTTATATCACTGTCCAATTAAGTATGGCAGCAGCTGTTTTGAATACACTTTAAAAAATATTAAATAAGAGCTTCATAAACAAAAAGCAATTAGAGTAACAAAACATTTTTAAGTATATGGTTAGTTTCAATCATATTGTTTCGTTATTTATTTACATTTTTCTGTCACATTTAAGCAATAGTTATTCAAATCCTAATCTATATATATAAAGGAGAAAAGCGACTCACTGACTGACTGACTGACTAATCACGAAATCTCTGAAACTATTCAACCTACAGGGACTTGAAATTTGGTAGACATGTTTCTTTGATAGAGTAGACATCAGCTAAGAAAGGATTTTCCGAAATTCGAAACGCAAGGGGCGTTACGGGGGTTAAGGGCGTTAATAATAATTGTTTCCATGTTTAAACTACTTGATGTACAATCTTGAAATTCGGTAAGCGGATTCCTTTCAGAGAGTAGAGATCCGCTACAAAATGAGTTTGGTGAAAATCGACCCCCAAGTGGCGTTGCAGGGGCTTAGGGGGCGTTATAGATAATTATTTCCATTTTTAAACTATATGACGCACTGTCTTTAAATTTGATATATAGATTCCTTTCGTAGAATAATGATGTTACAAAACGGGTTTTGTGAAAACAGACTTCTAAGTGGCGTTGCGGGGGATTAAGGGGCGTAATAGATAAATATATCCGTTTTTAAACTACTTCACCTACCTGCTTGAAAATTGGTAGGTAAGTTTCATTCCTGGAGTAAATATCCGCTACAAAATGGGTTTTGGGAAAATTGAACCCAAGGGGTGTTGCGGGGGCGGGGGGTTTAAGGGGCGTTAAAAATTCCTATTTTTAAGTTATTAGCCGTACAGTCTTTAAACTTAGTAAGCAGATTCCTCTCATAGGGTAGAGATACGCTAAAAATGGGTTTCGTGAAAATTGCCCCTAAGTGGCGTTGAGGGGACTTAAGGGGCGTTATAGATAATTATTTCCATTTTTAAACTATTAGACTCACAGTCTTTATATTTGATAAAGAGATTTCTTTCATAGAGTAGAGATCAGCTATAAGAAGGTTTTGTGAAAACAGACCTCTAAGTGGCGTTGCAGGGGAATAAGTGGCGTAAGAGATAAATATTTTCGTTTTTAAACTATTTGACCTACCTGCTTGAAAATTGGTATGAATGTTTCTTTCATGGAGTAAATATCCGCTACAAAACGCGTTTGGAGAAAATTGACCCCCAAGGGGTGTTGCGGGGGGTTAAGGGCAGATATAAATAATTATTTCTATTTTTAAACCATTAGACTCACAGTCTTGAAATTTGGTAAGCAGATTCCTCTCATAGGATAGAAATACACTGCAAAATGTGTTTTGTGAAAATCGACCCCTAGGTGGTGTTGCGGGGGTTCAAGAGGCGTTATTGATAATTTTTTTGCATTTTTAATTAATGGGACGCACAGTCTTCAAATTTTGCTAAGCAGATTCCTTTCATAGAGTGCAATTCCCCTACAAAATGGGTTTTGTGAAAACAGACCCAGAAGTGGCGTTGCGGGGGCTCAAGTGGCGTTATAGACAATTACCCCCATTTTTAAACTGTTAGACGTACAGTCTTGAAATTTGATAAGCAGACTCCTTTCGTAAAGTAGAGAACCGCTACAAAATGGGTTTCGCAAATATCAACTACCAAGTTTAATTTCGGGAGATTAAGAGGCGTAATCGATAAATATTTTCATTTTTAAACTACTTGATCATCCTGCTTGGAAATTGGTAGGCATGTTCTTTTCCTGAAATAGAGTTCCTCTAACAAAGAGTAAAATGAAAATTGACCCCCAAAGATGTTTGCGAGGGGTCAAGAAGAGTTACAGAAAAAAATTCCTGTTTTTAATTGTTAGACCCATATACTTGAAATTTGTTAAGCATGTTTCTTTTGTTGAATAGGGATCCACTAAGAATAAATTTTAAGCAAATCAAGTTCTGGGGGGTTGCAGGGGGTTACTGGCATGTATTGACAAAAAAATTACTTTTTCTAGCTACAAGGACTATAATGATGAAATTTGGTTTGCATTTTTCTTTTGTTGAAATGAAATCCGCTAAGAGCGGTTATTTTGGAAACGGCTCTCAACGGGATTACGGGGATATTTATAGTAAAACTTTTGCTTTTTTATGTTAGATTTAGACTTGAAATTTGGCTTGCATGTTCAATTTACGAAGTAGAGATCCACCGAAAATTGGTTTTGCGGGAATCCACTTGGTTTTTGAGTTACGAAAGAGCAAACATCATTCTATGCTTTAATTTTAGAGATTTTTAGAAAATTCAAATTAGATGAGTTCTGCCCTTTTTTTTTTATCAACAGGTGACAGTTACAGGTATAAGTATATTTTTCAATTTAATCGAATTCTTAATGCTAGGACTTAGATATCAATAATTTATACATATATATAAGCAGTAAAAATTTATAAAACATCATGAAATACCCAGCGAAGCGGGCGGGTAACAGCTAGTAATATTATAAATGTGAATTTGAGTTTTTTTTTCTTTTGCTTTCACGTCTAAGCCACTCAACCGATTTTAAAAATACCTTCCTCAATGGAAAGCTATATTATCAGCGAGTAACATAGGATATATTTTATCTTCGTATTCTTACGGGAACTACGCGGATGAAGCCACGGGGCGCTATTTGACCACATCAAGTTGGCGCAGGATTATGCATATAATACAGGAAATTTTAATAAAGTGTTTCTCACCTATGTAACAAATAACTGAAATATAGTGTAATTTGACATCTTTACTAAAAGCTGTTTTAAAATGTTTTTTAAATTAAATGTCAAACCTTTATTACATTACGTTTATTAAATGTCAAACTCAAACTTTGAGAAATATCGCCAAGTTGGCTAAAAAATTATCTGTTCCGACAATCTCAGAAAATAATAAAACTTTTCTCCTACTTATTAAAGAATGAAATAACAAAGTTTTAGCAAATTGCGTGATATTGAAAGCTGTAAGGTAGTATTAAATGACAGTTTCCTAAAAAATTTTGATTTATTGAACATTTGATATTTTAAATTTATTTATTTATTTAAAGAACTCCAATATATAAGGCCGTGTTTTGCACGAAACTTTTCTCTTATACTGAACCTAGATATCTTCTATGGAGATACTACTATGAAGATATACTGCTGCAAGAACATTGTGATATTACTTTCAATGAACACATTTACAATGAAACGCTAATAATAACTGAAAATAATGTTTTCACAATGATTGGGAAGTAGATACATAATTTTGGAATCATTAGTGTGCAACGAGTCGATAGAAATAACTTCATTAATGAAATTGCTCGAGAATTAGACAACAATTTTTATGGCATTACAACATCAAGTAAAAAAAAATAATCCCTCAATTAACTCTAGAAGAAAGTTATGTTTTCCATCAAATGTTACGTAAAATAAAATCCGGCAGTGGCTCTTTTTCTCAACGTTCCTTGGAGGAACTGGAAAAACGTTTTTGCTAAACTTATTATTAATGTCCGTCAGAAAAAGCTAGAAGATAGCAGTTGCTCTGGCTTCTTCCGGTATAGCCATGTCACTACTGACTGGCGGTCTTAATGCACATTCCATTTTAAAATTTCAGTTGAATCTCGCAGATGAAGATTCACCCATCTGTAATTTCAGCAAAAATAGCTCTAGAGGCAGAATGCTTCGACAGTGTAAGCTTTTTAGTACGGGATGAAAGTACGATGTGTCTCACGAGAAAGTTATAGAAGCGTTAAAATCGGATTCTTCAGGATTTACGAGATAGTGCAGATCTTATGGGAGGAATGGTAGTTTTATATTGACTGGAGATTTCCAACAAACTCTCCCAGTAATTCAGAAAGGTATACCTGCAGATGAAATCAGAACATGTATTAAATCATCAAGCTTATAGACGAAAGTTGAAAAATTCATTCTGAAAACGAATATGAGGTTGCATCTTCATAATGACGTTCGGGGCATTATGCGGAGATTCTATTGAAAATAGGTGATGGATGTTTGGACGCAGATGGTGAAGGTTGTCTTTTACTTCCCAGAGAAACAATATTCTCCGGGAAATTCTCCTTTTGGAAGGAAATGATGTAGATCTTATTGCTCAAGCTTACCCAGGCTTGCAACAAAATTTAAATTGTGATCAGTGGTTGTGCGCAAGATCAATATTGGCGCCTAACAAAGACATTGTTAATAAAATCAATACTGAAAATTTAAACGACGTCCTGGGGGGAATGAAGGAATTTTTATCAATGAAATACAATCACAGATAAAGAACAAAGTACTTTGTATTCCACGGAGTTTTTAAATTCGCTTGAACTTTCAGGTATAACTTCATACAAACAATTAAAACTAAATGTACCAGTTATGCTTATGCAAAATCTCGATGGTCCTCAACTATGTAATGGAACGAAGCTTTGGATCACAAAATTGATGCAGAATATACTTGGTACCACTATTTTAGCAGGTGTAGGGAAAGTGGAAAGTGTTATCATACCTCGACTTCCAATTATTCCCACTGACCTATCGTTTCAATTCAAACGGGTTCAATTTCCAATCAAACTCAGTTTTACTGTTACTATAAGCAATGCGGAAGAGCAAACATTGCAGGTACCAGGTGTGCATTTGGAAAAGCCATGCTTTCCCATGGCCAACTATATGTAGTCTGTTCCCATGTGTCTATGCCCGAAATCTTCACATATTGGCTCCTGACGGAAAAACATATAATTTAGAATAATAGATCATCTTAGAATAATATTCTATTTTTAGCTCTTTTAAAGAGGAATTATTTATTAAACGTAGATACTTTTAACTTTTTAAAATATTTATAGTTTAAGTTATTGAATTTTTGTTGCTAATTATTAGAATAAACTATTTTTTTCAGTTTTTAAAACTAAACTTAATTTTAGAATTTTTAGATTTTAGTGGTCTTTTAATGGTCAAGCGGTAAAAAAATTATATTTTATTTACTTTCTAATAATAATGATTATGACTTCGAGAGTTATTTAAAGATATCAACGCATGCGAAGCCTTGGGTAAAAGCTAGTACGTTAAGAATTCTGTCTGTATTTATTTTATGCTAAAATTTTAAATTGACATTTCAATGGAAACGCTAACATTTCGTTGAACTGTTAGCGAGAGAATCACATTCGCTTAATTTTTGGAGACCATTTTTGCTACCATGTAAATGAGTTCGTGACCATATGGATTCTTCTGGAAAATCTGGAATACTGGAGAAATCTTCTAATATCACGATCTATGACGTAAGTGAATTTTTCGAGAAAAAAGTTCGCGCAGACTATAAATAAGAGCCGCTCGTTGAATTTGATTGTCTGGAGTATATCGTATACTAACTAATAATTAGGCATTGTGTATTTGTGTTTCTAGACACTGATAGTTTTGTCTGAGTGCAGTAGAAGATGTGGACACCTTCTTCGGTTTATTTTATCTTGAAAATTTTACTGTTCTATCCTGCATTTCTAATGGTTTTTTTCGGCAATAAGTTTCCATCGCTCCTGAAGAAGTGTCTTGCTCTTTGAAACTAATATCATAAAATCTTTCAACCGAAATCCACGTAATAATAATTTCAAATTTTATGACGGGGTAAAGATGTTCACGTAATCAAAAATTCTTCAGATAGAAAAAGAACACGTTATCGCGTGCAACTTTTAAACCAAATGTTTCTTTTGTTTAATTAGGAACGTTATTAATGCTGAAAAATACGTACTTTTTTAAAGAAAGTCCCAGCAGAAAGCAATAGTTGACAACAAAGAGGCACACGACTTGCTTGGCTGGAAACACATGCTTGTATTTATCACGTGATTATGACGTTCCTTGAATTCAACTTAATTCACGTGATGTTATATTATTTATTGTGATAGGTCTATTTAATTGAATATTGCTGAAGTGTTTCAAACTTGTAAAAATAATTTTCAGCAATTTGATTCAAGTTATAAAATTGAAATTTGGCTTTCTCATTATTTTTCCTTTTACGTAATTAGCATGTTTTGTTGAATATATTTTAAAACACTAAGCACCAACAAATTGTTGACAAATTAAAAAAAAAAATTAACCATGATTTTAAAACAATATTTGTTTGCAAATATATACAAATTTTTTGAAGTGTAAAAAAATTTACTTTTGAGACAGAAATTAGAAAAATAGACGTTATCTTAATTGTGTAGCTTTATAAAAAGACAAGTAAAAAAAAGAAATTCGTATTACAATTTAGCAGTTCATGTAGAAACAGCCTTACGTATGTAAGAAATCTATAATTATATGTCCTTACATGTTGTGTAATTTAATAAACACATCATATGTATTTGGCAAGAAATCCATGGATTAGTCTAAAAGTTCTAGGATGTTTTTATGCATATAAACGAAAATATTTCCTCAGTAAAATTTCGCTTACATATTAATAAACATTCTTCTTGAATATAACCTAACATAAAAACAAGTTAATTTTCCATTAAAATTCCTAGCTTATTTCAAAAAGTTATCCCAAATCAGTTCACTAACATTAATAAAATATTTAATGAAGTCTACAGTATTTTTAATTATTATTGCTTGTGCTGTGTATAACTAGGAGAGCATCGACAAAAAGTAAACGCAATAATAAATAATATGCGAATATTAAATGAAATTCCGAAGTCAGTAACTTTAAAATATGTATTAAAATTTAAAATTAAAAAAGAAAAGTTTCTACAACATCATTGCAAATAACATCGAAATATTAAATGAAACCCTGTAGTCATTAAATTTAAAATATGTATTAAAATTTTAAAGTTTTTTTGAAAAAAAACGGGATATATTTTTTTTTTTTCAAAATACGTTTTATTTATGTCACAAATAGTTTTCAGAGTAATTTGATTGCCATAATTTTCTCAAGTTATTGCATGCAGCTTAAGTTATCCTTCGAAAATCCCCGATACCATTCATTCTTAGTGCAGCTGTGTTTCTTGAAGTAAAAATTGAAATTAAATTATATTTTTCCTTTATATATTTTAAATAAATTAAAGTACTATTTTTTTAATTAAATGAATTGCAAAATAAACTCTCTCTACAGAGAAAATATCAATAAATAGCATTTCAATAGAATTTATTTTTCTTCTGTTAGATTGAATACCTCTTTTGTATATAATCTTTCAAATTGATTTTGTTCACTCAGCCATGATTTAGTTATTTCAAAACACATCTTAAAAAAAAATGCCATTAATCTAAATTTATGTTGCAAATAATTTTTATTAAAAATTTTTGTTTTTAGTGTGTCCTACCTCTTCAAAAATTTGTATTCTTAATATTTACATGCACTTTGCTCTAATATTTATCCATTATATTAAAACATATTATTGAGCTTTCCTTTCTAATTTATTTATTTTTAATTTTAATTCTTAATGTTTGAAACTTTTTATTTACAAATTTATCTTCTTAATATACTTATGGTATAGGTAAGCTAAATGTGTGAAAAGTAATATGACTCATAGGTAGTTCGTGATCTGCTGTTTTTAGTATTTATTCAAAGTGAATAAATGACTGCGTTGAAACCAGCAATAGAGGCCAAGATATTAGATGTGTCCGAATCATCAATATATCAATGAAAAAGGAAGATGAAATTTATCCTGATGGTAAAATAAAATTGGCGCGAGACAGCGGCTCAGCTGATAGCCCACTACAATGTAGATCCAAGTGCAAGTGTTTTGATACACGCAGTTCAGCTGATACTGTTGAATATGTGACTGCACAGAAGATGTCCATCTCGTGTAACTCTTTGGACCAAACATCGTTGTCTACCACGCCTACAGTAAGCCTGGGAACATCTACACCGGATCATGGGGAAGTGGAAGAAAGCTATCTCGTCGGATGAATTACGATTTTAGATTCATCGCGTTGATGGTTGTGTTAGTTGGTACCATTTTCCAGGCAAACAATTGCTCCTCCCATGCACAGTAGGTGATATACAGGCTGGGAGGAAATAGCTTATGCTATGGGAGACAGACCTGTGAAAGTTCTCAGTTTTCTGAACATAATTTTGCATCAGTTGCACTCTCACATGGGCTTGTTTTCCCAACTGAAAATGCAATCTTCTGGAGCATTCTGTTGAATTCAAATTAACGTTCTAGCCCCCAATTCACAAGAATTCAATATGATTCAGAGCATTTGAGCATTTACAGAAAGGTATCTCAGAGATCAAAAGGCAGCAAGAGATCTGGCGTAATATCTCAATTTCGCGTGTCAACTGCTTAGACATTTAATACAACTTGTTTTCAAACATTTATCAATAAATTGTCACATCCATTCCCAAGCTAGATGTAGCTGTTTTGCAGACCAAATGCTATTGAGGTGGAGGTCATAATGTCTCGACTCTTCAATGTAAATAGCCAGTTGAAATTGATTGAGATGCACTGATGGCCATACAAAATTAACACCAAAAAGAACCAGAGATATCATAGCGAATTTTATAAGGCAGATAACATACTATGCAAAGATTACACGATTAAAATTACAACCTCTTGTGCCGTGTGGATAGTGACAAAATTAGTAGTTAGAGAGTAGCCACCATTATCTTACACTATTAAAATTCGAAGGAAAACAAACGTATCTATCTATCTATGTATGTGCGTCTATCTTCTCACGAACAGCACCACGCAGAAAGTCGCGGAAGGTACCAAAAGATCGGGAATTTTCCGGGGAAGCCGTATTGCCTATTTATATTTCGATATTGTAATTAGTTAAAAAGATATTAATTAAAAACCTTAAAACGCCGAATTGTTTTACGCCTGCCGGTTGTTTACTTGGCGGAACTTCCCTTCCGTTTCGGCCGAGCGGTAATCTTACGTTTTCCACCATATTAAAATTGTGATCTAATTTTCGGTGTCGAAATGAGACAAAAAATAATTACAGAATCGGAAAGATCATTTATTTCGCCACGACACGGTATAATTTTTTTTGTGAAATAACGATTTTTTTTCATTTTTTTTCGAATTTTTTTTAAAATAGTCTTAAAACAGATGCGTTTTTATGAAAATTATTTCTAAATCGTTGGGTATGAATTACTTTTCGTGCTATTAAATCGATATTCTACACTAATTAACTTCAAGCCTTTCTCTTTTAGATCCATTCATTTACAAAATAAAATTTCCAAAACTTTTTTTTTAAAGAATTTTTAAAAAGTAGTCTTAATTTTTACTTCACATTGAATAACTTCGTCATTTATGAAGATAATCTCACAAAACCCTTTTTCCGTGTGTACAGTAATATTATCCGTAACATATACGAAGATTGAAAAAATTGCTTCAAAATTACGGATTTTAAAAAACATTTTGTGATTTTCGTAAACTGATGTTTTTTTCTGAGAAATAAATTAAAAAGTAGTAATTTGTACATTTTTTATTTCAAAGTACGTTATTTTTGCAAATAGTTGGTGATGTTTGAGAGCATTAACGTAAAAATTACGCCCTTAAAATAAAGGTAATGATTTTTTAAAATAATTTAAAGACGCGATTTTACATTTAGCCAAACATTGGTTAACTGTCTGGTGGCGGAGTGTTCAGAGCTCCCGCTACACTCAAGACTATAACTGCAGCACTGCCGTGCGCGGTCAATGCGAAGGAGGATGTCCGCCTCGCAGAAACCCGCCGGTCGCCTTTTTTCATACTTCTCTTAAATTTTTTCTGCTACTGGGCATTGCGTCGCCACACATCATTACACACAAAAAGGAAAAATTCTGAAATATATTTTAATTCTCTCTTCTTCAATGATTGAATTCACTTGCTGCATCCCCACTGATCTGAAATTTACTTCATTTTCAGTGCTGTCATTATGTAAGCAAATGGTATGTCACAATTAATTGCTAAATGAGCAATTTAAATCAATTTTATTAGAAAATAATTAATAAGTTAGTTTTTTATAATATACTTTTTTTCGCAGATACGTGTTTAAATAATTTTAACACAGAGTGGAATGAAAAACTATAAAATTAAAATTAAAAAAATTAAATGTTTTTATCAATTAGTATTATTTTCTTTTTGAATGTTTTTTTCAGTGAAATTTTTTTAAAATTAAAATGAATTCAATGCATTTCTGATATTCATTTAAAATATTTATCAGTATCAAAATTTTTGTTCTCTTTCATAAAACTTATAGTTTACTTTAAAATAATGCGTAATTGCATGAAACTTTTTTCCCCCGTGTCGAATATTTCAAAAAATTCTCACAATTTTACTTCAAGAATTAAAATAGTAGTGAAATTTTGTAATTTGAAAAATTTATACTTTCTGTTCTTTTTTCAGCATACAACTATTTTTAAAAATGCTACAGTTTCGTTTCCGGGAAAAAACTATCTTTCTTTAAAGAATTTTATAGAAAAAAAACAACTTTTTTTTTATTACAAAACCATGCTGTTTTGCATATTTTATGATTTTTTCTCATATGAATCAATATCGTTGCGTTTATATAAAAATTATTTTTAAAACTTTCAGAATCAGTGATTTAAAAAATAAAAAGCCGAAAACTTTTTTGAACGAATTGTAATAAAACACTCAAAATACTTAAATCAATCATTTAATAATTTCTTCTTTTATAAAGGTAATTGCATGAAACTTTTTTCCCCCGAGTCGAATATTTCAAAAAAATCCTCACAATTTTACTCCAAGAATTAAAATAGTAGTGAAATTTTGTAATTTTAAAAATTTATACTTTCTGTCTTTTTTTCAGCATACAACTATTTTTAAAAATACTACATTTTCGTTTCCGGGAAATAAAAAATTGCAACGAAAGAATTGGAAAGTGAGTGGGTGATTTTAAAATTCACCCTGTTTGCCTATTCGAAAATTTTTGGTGACGGACCTCGAAATTTTCAACCATTCTCAAGTGACGAGAACGACACCTGAGCTTTCACCCATCTTTAATAATTACCACACCACACCAACGCAAGAACAAATTTCGAAAAAGGGATTTTTTATGACATAGTTAGAGAAATCACTCACATCGCGCGCATACACACACATACAAGTGCTATCGGCCTGAAGGAAACACGAAATTTCCATGGGGATGAAATTATTCACTCAGGAAAAGGAAAGAATTGGAAAGTGAGTGGGTGATTTTTAAATTCGAACTGTTTGCCTATTCAAGGGTTTTTGGTGACGGACCTCGAAATTTTCAACCATGCTCAAGTGACGAGGACGACACATGAGCTTTCACCCACCTTTAATAATTACCACACCAAACCAACGCAAGAAAAAATTTCGAAGGGAGTTTTTATGAGATTGTTAAAGAAATCACTCACATCGCACGCACGCACACACAAGTGCTATCGGCCTGAGGGAAACACGAAATTTCCATGAGGGTGAAGTTATTCAGTCGGTAAAAGCCCGTGCAACGCAGGGCTAAGCGGAGAGGAAAGAAACAAAGAAATCAAAGTAATTTCGGAAAATAATATTGGAAGTGCTGAATTTGTGAAGTTGAGTGAATATTAACGTCCCACTGTTCAGCAACACGAGGCCTTTTGGGGACGGTCCGCGTAATTTTGAACCATGGTCAAGTGACGCGGACGACACCTGAGCTGGCACCCCCTCTCATAACTACCACACCACACCAACGGGAGGACGTTTGAGCTCTCGACAGAATTTTTTTCCTTTTCCCCTACACGGCGGGTCTTCAGTGGTACTAGGATCGAGAATTTGCGAAGAGAAGGGAAAATGTTAAGCAACAAAGCCATGACTTGCATTCACATCGTACGCGTGAAACCCCAAAAAAGTGTTGGCGTTAGAATAAAAGGAGGAAATTAACATGGGGATTAAGTTATACCCTCGGTATAAGCCCGTGCACCGCCGGGCCATGAAAGCTAGTTAGCTATAACCACTGCAAAAGTATAGAATCAAAGCCACATGGACTACTGTATCCTTCGGTTACAGCAGTCCATGTGGCTTCTGCACAATGCCAATGTTAATCTGAAGTAGCAGGGGGTGGTGTATCCCAAACCAGTCGCTGTGCAAGCATGAACCTCATGTTTTCGATTGGCAATAGATCCAGAGAAAAAGCAGGTCAAGGAAGCAATTCAATCTGATAGTTAAAGAAGAATTCTTGAACATTGCGTGCTACATGTTATCACGCATTATTTTGTTGGAATACGGCTGATGGCAAGCGCTGAATGTATTGGACGACCAAGTGCTCCAACACCATAAAGATGTAGCGCTGGCTCTTCGGTATACAGGCAATGCGTTCTAGATGGGTGCGGCAATGGGAAACCAATACCACCCCAAACCATGATAATAGGTGCGGATCAGCGTAGCGATACATATCTCAACAGTTAAGCAAAAACTCACCACAGTGTCCGCAAACTCGAGTCCGACAATCGTGATGTTTTACCTAAAATTGAGATTCGTCAGTAAACACAATGTCATTCTATTCCGTTGACCATGTCCGTCATTCATCGCATCATTAGCGGCACAAGCGCATGTGGTTTCCTTCAAGGGTAAACGAAGCAATAGATGCCTTGCGGACATTCCACTCTGCTGCAAACGGCGTTGAATGGTACAAGCGGACAATTATTGATGCGTAACAGACTGAATATTTTGTGCTATGGCTCGTGATGTGGATGCACGATCTATCACTGCCATGAGCCCAATCTACCGGTCATCATGGAAAGTCGTGAAAAGAGGTAAATGCAATCGATTCCATTCTTCCATCATTTCCTCCTGCATTCAGCAATGGTAGATCCGGATCGCAGTTGCTTCGTTTTATCCAGCACATTGACTGATTCCTCTGAAGGATAATACGCAATTTCTATAGGCTACTATTCTTCAGCTGTCGAATTCAAATACTTGGTTAAAAGACGCTCGATGTCTTCCCAGAGGCATATGTAAAAAGTTTCGCAAAAAAAAAAAACTCATGAAAAAACTATTATCGTACTTTAAATCGACAATCTGATCTTCCCTTGTATAAAGCTTGCGAGGGCTCTACGGTCACTCGTGATTTGCGTCTGAGCTAAAATGCTAATGATTTGCATATTTAATTGCTGCCAACGCATGATGTAAATTTCTCATGGCTTACATGCTTCCTTCATGGTGATACATTTTGTGTGGCAAGCTGTGTAGTATAGACATTTATATAATATTCACAAGACTACAATAACATTTATGTTGTCTTTAAAGATGTTAATTTTTACCTTCATAATAATCTCTATTGTTTTAGATCATATGTTATAATTGATTAATTTTTGATTATTTTTTATGATGTAAAGCATTTTTTCCTTTTTACTGCTTCAAATATCTACTTCAAACAAAACAACATAAAAATCTGTCCCTAATTTAGGTCTCAAATGATTTCATGCTGCCTCATTGTATTTCAAAAACCTCAACAACGCTTTTATCTGCTTACAAAAATACTCTTCTTCTTCTTTGCCGAAACCCATCCTTGGCATCCTTGGTCGGGCCAAAATAATACTATTAGATATTATAAGGCTAAAAATAGATTAAAGTGATTGTTTATTTGGCTTCAAATAACTTAACATTTCACTTTAAAATGGAAGTGTTTTTCTTCTTCTTAGTATTATAGATGTATAATTATTTTTGCCTATTGAAAAAGTAGACACCTCATCACAGTAGAAGTAAAGGATATTGCAAACATTTACACATATAGGGAATAATATTGCACGACATCACTAACTTTTGATTTAGATAATTTTTCATAATAAGAGGGGGGGGGGTTTCATCAGTTAAACTTTAGCAACAACTTTTCTACACTAACGTGCTTAAAGTCAGGAAACTTCTTTTTTGAAAGTAGTCATTCTTGAATTCAAAATTCTTGAAAAGGAGAATCCTGATTTCTAGTTCTTCTCAATCAGAAAAAACCTTGATAGGGCACTGAAAAGTGATGAAGTGAGTTTCTGAACCGATTAAAAGCCCCAAATTCTTTCTTCTGCTTAACCCCAAACCTGGAGAAATAAAAAAACTAACAAATTTATTTAACTTCCATTTTTCCTATTCTTGCTTTTTAACCGTCTTAGAATGTCCAGAAACGTCTTTCTTCTTAATCGTATAATAAATGTAACACAGTTTTTAAGTTTTTGAACTTCCTTTCTTTGAGTATACCTTTTTCCTTTCTTTTTATAAACAAAAATTCAAATTTTTATTTAACCAATTCAGACCAAGAGAAAGCCTGCAATGTAATATTTAAAATACATGAGTAATCTTGTGTCTTTTGAGTCCAAAAAAGAACCGCTATATGCAATATTATATATTTCAAATTGTGTCGTTTTCAATGTAAATTTCTGAGAAAATGCATGAATAAAGAGAGAAATTGTATCTGTATGACAAAAATACTTCAATGTGAAATACTGCAGTATTTCTTCTTCAACATTAAAGTACTTTGAGATATTATTTCAGAAATTATATTAGACTTTATATAGTACTGAGAAAGCATATTTTTCAAACAAAAAACTTACCTTTATATTTAAGAAATTATTTTATAACAAGAAAAAAGTATATGGATTACAGAATTAAATTTCATATTTAATAGATAAAATATTTTTACGTGAATTATATTTCTTAGATCAGGGGTCCGCAAACCGTGGTTTTTTGTATAAAAGGTTAAGACTCTTCAGTTTTCTCCCTCCCTAAATTATTAAAAAAATAATTACGATTACTAAAAATTGTTTCTCTTTCTATTTTACCTTTATAACTATTTAGTGAAAAATTATTTTTCTTTACATATGCATTTAAATTTTTTACTGGCTTAAGATAGTTATTTAAAATTGTTATGTCTGTAATATAAATTACGTTTCATTAACAAAGCTTATTGAGAATCAGTGAAAACACTATAATTATTTCTAAATCAGTAGAAGTCAAATTTATTGGTAAAAATGGCTTATGGGAAAACGTACCTTGAAGTGGCTTCCACTTACATAGTTGCATAAATTAGTTCAAGAAACACTCATGATTTCCAGCTAGAGATACACTTAAACCCTTAATAAAAATGACAAAAACATTTTTCGTATTTTATGGCAAGCTTTATGATTAACAAAACGAGTCTTGGATTGTCAAGAACAGCCTATTTCAAAATGTAAACATAAACTTCTAGAATAAAGCATTTACGGTACAGAATTTATTTCACAGAGCCTGAATTTAAATTCACAAAATTATGGAATTTTTATGAAAATTTCTTAATGTTCCTGCATTGAATTACGCAAATAAAAATACTTTCCACAGTTCTTTTTTTTGAAAAAAAATATAAAATATTACTTTGGACAAAAAATGGTTCTCAGATATAATAAAAAAATATTTATTGCAGCACGATGCATGATCGTGACTACAACCAAAGCTCTCTCTCTCTCCTGTGTAAGTCTATGAATATAAATAGTTTAAGCTGTTTTATAGCTCTCTTTTTTCTAATACTCTTCTATAGTTTAATTGTATTATTTCGCTACAAAAAGGTTTTTCTGTTTGCTGAACCATGTCTTAGATCATTGTTAATATTTTTGTAATTTCTCCAAGTTTCTTTTGGTTTTCAAATTTTTCCTCTTCTTATAACTTTAGGATACTGACATTTTTCAAAAGAAAGTTTCTTCAGACTTAATGGTTATGTTACCTTTCATCTTTTTTGACATTGATTGATGCCGTCACGTGGCGTCAAAAAATGGTCGCGAGATAACGTGCTCCTCACCTGCTGAACTGTAGAAAGTTTACGGTTCAGAAAAAGTCGCTAATTCTCAAACAATTCCCCTCTTTTAGGGAAACAGGTTTCTTTAAAGGGAGTGGGAAAATTATTATTTGTCGCTTTCAGTTCAAGTAATTTTCAGAAATGTTTTTTCTAAAAATAAGCGCTTTTTTTTTTCTTTACAAAGCCCTTTAAACTTTAAGAATGCGATGATTTAAAACATTATTTCCCTCTTTTGTGATGGGTTTTTTCTGCGGGATTTCAACTAATCCTATTGGAGAAAAAAAATCCATAGTGATTTGAGTCTAAAAACCTCTTTCTGTCGGGTTGACTTGACTGTAGGCTAATAAAAATGCTATTTAAACCTTGACAACGGGTGTGTTAGGTTAATCGTGAAAAAATAATTGTAGATCGTGAATCTTAAGTTGTTCATCCTAAATTTAGTATTCAAGCTATAACTACCTTCAGAGTAGTGGAAATTTTAGAGACATTGGTTTGACGAAGACTTTAGAAGCTTAGAAAGGAGTAGGCAAGGGATATACAAGAGGATTAAAGGATAAGTTACTTTGGATTATCTTATTAATTAGATTAAAATATATTAGGACTGCTCCCAAAGTTATTAAATTAATTATAAATTGAGCATAAACAGATAAATTATCAATAAATGTAATTATTTTTATAGCCATGTCTGCTTCTTCGATGATCTACATTACACCCGCGACATCCGGGTTGCGACACATTAAAGTGCAGGGTTTTTTGATTAATCAAAATAGAACTGTAATAATAATTTTACATTCCAATACTTTAAAAATAGGGTCGTTGCATTTATATTTCATATCATGAAATGGATAATACTATAAAGGAATAAACGTATTTTATTCAGTATTTTAGAAGTACAAGTTTGTTTTCCTCATCACAATTTTCGAATGACCTACTGAAACATTTTTTTAATAAATGAAAATATTTATAAGCTTTATTATATTGCACAATACTTTCTTTAAGGTATCAATTATAATGAGTTCATTAATTCATTGTGAATTAGTAAATCCAAGTAAATCTCAAGAAAAAAGAATAGAAAAGCTTAAAAGGAAATACATATATAAAAATATTTGCAGTCAAAAAACTGCCAGATAAAGTTTTAACTATATCAATAACATTTATATCTGCCAATATATTTATCTATCTATATAAATAACAATAAAGTTTAGCAATATTTATGACAAAAGAGGTTCTTTTACATTCTACATAATAAAAATTCCTTAATTAGGCATCAATTTCTCTATATCTATTTATAAAAATATTACTTTGAATCATTTATTTGAAATAATAATTTTAGTACACACGAAATAGATAAATTAAATAATATCACGGAGTTCTTCATTTACTTTTTGGATCATATAATTACTTCATAAGTTTTCTAAGGATATATATATATATATATATATATATAAATTGGCCTAATTGGGTGGTCAAGAATTCAGGCATCTGTTCCCACGACCATTCCTTAGAATCCGGGAGTGGACATTTTCCCCGGCCTGTGTGGAATTTCCGTTCTCACGCATCCCTGTCAACAGCGTGTCTGGAGGTGTACAGTCCACATTATGTGTCGGAAGTTTCCCACGCTTTGAGGAACCGACGGACAAGGGATAAAGGAGAACCGAAAAGAAGAACCATGAGCAACCTAGGCTTTAAAAGGCACGGCGTGAGAATTTGTGGGAGAGAACCGTTCAGAGGTCTCTTTAGCAATATGCAGCAAGAAACGCACTGCATTTGCACCCACGATTAGAGTCGACCAGCGAAGCCGAAGGACTTTGGCCCCTATTACTGATAAAAAGGTGTCGACTTCACGTGAGTCTCACGATAATGTTTAAGACGAGCTAAACTCTACTGTAAAAGAGACTAACTGTGATCCCAATCTCGGAACAATTGTAAAAATATTCAAGATAATTTTCCCTGTAATAAATTACTTTGATAAGCTGATTCAATTCATTACAACATGTATACAGGGTGCTTCAAGATCATTGTGACATATTGTAAGGGGAGAAGTGGCGTAATGTACACCCCCAGTTGCATTGTGGAAGGGCCCAGCGTTCTAGGGAGCCCAAATCTTAACTGACGCCAAGCATATACCCTTCGTAAGATTCGAGTTGGGACATAAAACATGGCTTTTCAATGGGCCCTAATCATCTCCATTACACCTCTGAAGGGGAGGTAAGGATAATCAAGACGATTCAAATTTGTACAGAAACATATAATCGGGAACGTCTTCGCTCGACTTGAGGTGACGTTGTTCACAGCAGCATTTAAGGAAGCAGACCTGCATTACCGCAGTTATTTGAACAAAGGAGAACCACCCTCAATAGAGAATGGAACGTTTTAAAAACAACGAGTTGGCAGATATGCAACTGATTTACGGACTGGCAGGAGGAAATGCATGAGCAGGGAAAAGATTGCATCGTGAAAGTTAACCACAGAAGGATGCACATGAGGGAATTGTGATGCTAATTTGCATCACAATTTGTGTGAATAGGGATAGATCATTAAGAGGAAATAGGACCTCGCATTCCAATGAACCATGGTATTCAACACATTTGGAAACATGCATGGAATTAAATGTGTCAGATACCAATTCAAAGAAATTCTAGTAACGTGTTGGGAGTTCGAACCACATGTGACCTTTCCTCACTATGCCTTTCAACTCGTAATGGGCTATAATCAGACAAATTCTGACGAAAATTAGCAAACATCCGGAGGTCCGGTGCATCCCTTTGTGGGTACTTTTCGTGCATTTCCTTCTGCCAATCTGTAAATCATGTATATATATGCCATTTCGGTGTTCGTAAAACATTCCATACTCCTCTGCGAGAAATTTCAGCTCATATGCCTATTTAATTTAGGTCTGTACCCTTAAATACTCTTGTGAACACCACCACCTAGTTTAGAAGGAAGACATTTCTGACCACGGGTTTCTATGTAAATCTAAATTTTTGTGTGCGATCTCCCATACCTTACCTTTAAGTTTGTCCCAATGATCATGAGGACACCCTTCACATCATAAATACATTAAATATCTAGGAACTTGATTCCCAAACCACTACCACACAACACTAGGATTACCAAGTCATATTGTTAGTGGTCTTGTTGCGAATACTTTTCTGAAATTCTTAAGCAACATATACATTAACAAATTTCTACCTTTTGACAACCAACCAATTTTTACCCTACCAAGTATCAATAGCATGCATCTCTTTGGACATGCTGCAACAGACGACGGGTTCATATATGTTTTTGTTGTTTACTTTGATAAAGTCAACGACACAGTATTTCTTAGTATGTTAATTTCATTGAAAAATGCTGTAAATACAACTCAAAAATTATTTTGTTAAAATTTTATGATACATTGAAAAATGTTAACTAGTTGATTATAGTTTAAATATGCTAGGACCACATCGTCAATAACCCTCATGTTACTTTATTGTGCGACCTTAATAAACACTTACTATTTTTTCTTCCTAACTACTACTATTATTGTGCTACAAACGTACTAAAACTTCGCTACTGAGCTTTGAAAATGAATATAATAAATTAAGGGTATCAATATAAGCAATTTTATTAATGGATTCACAGTTCTTAATTGCCCAGAAGCATTCTCTAGTTGTGACGTGTGCGGGAATTTTAAGAGCCGCAAGAATTACTTCTGCCAAGTTGAAAGCGTGTTATACTTCGGTAACAATAGCACTTAAGAAAATAAGGAAGTAGAAATGTTTTTGGATTCAGGAACAACATTTTTAGGATATTTTCCGTTAACAGTTTACTGGGTAAGAATAAATGAATGAGTGAATATTAAGTCGTATATACACGAGGGCTTATGGCGACGGACCTCGTAATTGCTGGGTAAGAAAGCTTCGTATTAAAAAAAAATGCAGTATGTAACAATTGGATACAATCTCTGCATGTATGAAATATTACATTGATATCCATGAAGTAAGAATCATGCCAGCTTCAGGAAATAAAAGTTCAGAAACAAAATAGAAGAGACTTATTCATTGTAAGCCCATTTATTAAACAAAAGATTAAAAACAAAAAAAAGATGGCGTATGTGTGATGTCATTCATAAAAACAACAATTTTTTCTTCCAGGAGCAATTACAAAAATACTTTCTTCACATGAACCAAATACTACACGGTTGGTACTGTAATCCACACATTGTATACCTCAAATGTGATGAAATACAGTCCACACTGCACCACAGTATAAATTTTATCGAGCTGATCTTGGGGAAGATTATAACAAACAATGCTCTCCGAAGTTCCGGTAAACTTGTAGGACGTGGTTAAGAGCTGAAACTCGTTGGCCAAGCATGTGTCACATACGCAGTGCTGGATTCAAGCCAGGTGAGAATGCTGTCCATTCTATTGGAATAATAAACTCAGACTGAAGGCATTCGTTTACGATGTTTGCATGGTGAAGACGGGCTTTGTCATCCATAAACAAAAATTCCGTGCTCATTTAACTCCTAAGCAAACGTAAATGTTGTTTTAAAATGGTCCCTATAAATTTGTCCTGTCATGGTTCCGATTTGAACATGTAGATCTATACCGGAACCCATAAATATTACCCCCAAACGAGCAATCTTACACCACCGTAACCATGCAGTTTAATGGTGTTGCCTTGGAGGTGAAGGGTACATGGCTTTCCCCTTATGAAAGTCCGACGTGAATCAGCTTTCAACCTAAACTTAGACTCGTCAGGAAACATCACACATTCCCACTGTGACGATGTCTACGCATTACATGTTCTCTACTTCAGTCTAACTATTGAAGACAGTGAGTTGCCATTAGCGGAACACATCTAAGAAGCCTGTGAGCATAAAGACCACTATGTACCAAAGATCAGCTCACAGTTCGATTTGAAACTGTCGTATTTGTGGCTGCAGATAGCTGACAAGGCAGGTGAGAAGCTATACTCCCTCTGCTTCTTTTTGGAGTTACTGCCGAACAACGGTCTTTAATCGGTGATGTAACTCGAGGGCGATCTGTATTGTACCGTCTACTTACATTTCTGTCATCTTGGAATCGTTGTCAAATCTTAGAGATGATACTTTGGGCAATTTCAAGTTCCTCTGATATTTCCATCTGAGTACTCTATATTCCATGAGGTCGATAATTCTGCAACGAATAAAAATCATTTTCTTACTTTCTCAGTTATTCGCTTATGTTGCTGAGTGGCTTACAAAACGCTTGAGAACAATTTTACCCCCTTGCCACCATTTCTTAAAAACTCCTATTCTACATTCTTGCCATTGTGAGGTACTATCGATGTTGTCTGATGGCTTCCTGTAATTTGCATTTTATTGTTGAAGATATGTGTGATAATTCTACAAATGTAAGTTTTATTCTGGAGTTCCATTTCTCTGTGATTCTGAATTATCCTGAATTTTTATGGACCAGATTGTACTTTGCATTAGGGGTCTTCAAACTTTCAAACTCAGGGACAAATTAATAAATTTACAATTATTCGCGGGCGCATCAATAAATTCACATATGCGGGTAACATGACTGTCGGAAAATATTGCATTCAGGAAATTTATATAAAAAACGGATATATAAAAAAAATACAAAACTGTTTCTAAGAGAAAATATGGTGTTTACAGATTTTTCTATATATACATATCAGTTTCAAAAAAGTAAAATTAAAGTAAAATTAAAATACTTTGTAAACCTGTTAAAGAAAAAGGAATCCTTCTTCCGAAAATTTCTAGAATTTTATGCCTAGTCAGATTTTTTTTTGGTTAAAATTATTTAACATATAGTAGAATTTTCAAAAATTCGTCCTTTTCAGAAAATTTTATGGGGTATGGATATGAAACAGTTAAATGTTTTAAATATCAAGATTAACAGGAAGAAATGACCCTTTTGTTATAAAAAGCAGACTAAGCACAATTTTTTAAAAACTGCCTTAAACTTAAATGAGCGGCCACTAAAATGTCTTCAGTGTGCCGCGGGTTGAAGACCCCCTACTTTATATAGATACACATTCACACCTATACTGTAACACATAATTCAATTCATTTAACAGTTTACTCTGTAGCTGTAACTTTACTGTAAACCATTTGAAATAATTTTTAAATATGTATTTACAAAGTAATCTATTACAAAATTACTAGCATTAGAGGATTTCAGAAACTTTTCGTGTAAATTTCTTTTAAGAGATGCTTTATTTTTCTTTAAAGTCAAGTTTATATATATTGAATGGGTCATTGCAATAGCTTTTGAGGTTTATACTAGGTCCCTTCACATAATTGTAGTGAATATTTTTAAAATGTGAAAATAAAAATTAATGACATATTTTTTATAAAAAATAGAATAAGATGTTTTGCGTTTTAAAATGTAAGAGTTTTCATAGTATTGTAAATTTTTACATGTTGCTCTAAATTTGTCTACTTTTCTTAATCTTGCTACTTTTAAGAAATCTATTCAAAATTTTTGAAAATTATTTTTAGTAAAACTGTAAAATGAATGGAATAAGTATGAATATACTCTAAGAGTTGACAAAATTGACGAATATACAGCAATATAATTTTTTAAAATGTTCTGTGACATTTTTCCTACTAATCCTCTTGGGGAAACTTTGGGGCTAGCATTCACATTAGTTCACAACCTTTCAAAAAGAAACCATGATATTTAAATTAGTTTGACTATATAAAGTCTATATAGGTTTTGTAGATGTAAGATAAAAGGAGCCGGTAGATAGAAGTTGCGGAGTTACATAAGTTTGAATATTGAAATATTTCATTCACAAATATAGCGCGAGTCAAGGAAGTAATTGCTAAAAGATTAAATTATTGAATTGAGGATCTAAGATAAATGAAATTAGAATTAGTTATCGGTTCATTAGCACTTATTCTCCTTATCTAGTTCGCTTAGTCGGGTTTACTTAGAGTTGGGTATGGACTAAATTCATGTGACGTCACGATCACGTGAAAACTGTGTCACGTGATTATGCTGCGGTTTGTTTACTTCTGTCCCTAGGACTATTTTGCTATCGCAGTTTCACATTGTACTTTTAAAAATGTCTCATTTTGCTAAAATGGTTATTCAATCAATAAATGAAAATATGATAGAAGAAGAGAATCACATTTTTTCATATACCAGCGCAAAATATGACTGTTTTGAAAGCATGTTGAAACGTGAGGATTATAAACCATCTCCTCCCTGTTTATTATGTATGCAATTACTTTGAAGAATATTTTCAATAAAAAGGCCAGCTTAAACCAAGCTTTATTCTCACTATTTTTGTCTTCACAAAAGAAACCTGTTCAAAAAGAATTTTGGAGAGATGTAGACTTTCACAAACATGTAAATACTTCAAAGCAAATTTTTGTTTATTTTAAATAAGATTATATTTAGGTCATACATAAGACAAAAAATTATGTTAGTTAACTTAATCAAATTTTTGTTTATTTTAAATGAAGTTATATTGAGAACATATGATGTTTAGTTAATTTAAGTTTTACTTATTTTACGCATCTTCAGAGTAGTAACAAAGGTACTTAAGTATTTAATTATCTAAAATTAGAACACAAGAATCTGATATGTAGCCGTACATGTCATATAAAAAAAAGTATTTTTTTTAACTTATTTTACTTTATAATTTTACAATATTACTGGGGGGGGGGACATTTTTGAGAAGTATTCACTACAAAATGAAAAATATCTTAATTACTACAGCTTCATAAATGTTTACACTAAATGATGAATCAAATACCACATTCAAACATTAGAAATCAAAATGATCATTTACCATTTGTAAAATTACACGTAAAAAAATTGTGCAGTATTTTGAAAGTCTTTATTCGCTGCACTATTTCAGGCAAAATATATAATTTATCAAGAATTGAACTACAAATATGGTAAAAAATTAAGGCATAAAGTTTTAAAACTAAAATGTGTATAATAGAATAAATGTGTAACTATATATTGGAAACAAAAG
The DNA here is from genome assembly GCA_019973975.1 of Trichonephila clavata. Lineage (NCBI taxonomy): Eukaryota > Metazoa > Arthropoda > Arachnida > Araneae > Nephilidae > Trichonephila > Trichonephila clavata. The sequence continues at coordinate 43,401 of BMAO01037920.1, read as the reverse complement.
TCTTGCTCACAACTACATGATCAAAATAAAATAGTCATTTTTGAATCCATAGTTCTTTTACAAAAAAATAAAAATTGTAATATATTTGTAAGGTATTGATTAACATATCTGTTTTTCAGAGTTTGACTGTGTGGTATAAACCTATCAGAGAGAGAGAGAGAGATGTGCAATTATTTTTACTATTTATAGTAAATATGCATTTATATTGGTGTTTGCACAATATGTAGAAGATTTATCATTATAAATTAGATTTATTTTGTATTATTATATTTATGTTTACATAAATATAAAATCTATAAGACTCATGTATATTGACATTATCCTGCTTGTAAGTCCTGAATAAATATGTTGCATGAGTTACTTATCAATATTGACCCAAGAAAAGTATTTGGATTAATTTTATATTTATCGCGAAGAGAAATACAGAAAATCTTTTTCAAAATTATTATTAAGGCGTTAATTGGCCAAAATCACTGATATTTTTTAGATAAGATTGTCCTGGTAAAACAATGCTATAATTAGTTAATTAACTTTCTTGTAAGTAGTTAGTTAATTCACTTTCTTGTGATTTTGCTTAGAATAGAACTCAATTTATTCATAATAAATTTTGGTAACTTGTTGATGTAATAATGATTTTAATCTTTATTAATATATTTTCAAACGTTAAATTTCAGAGAGAATTCTGTATCTTTTTTTTCTGATGTTGTTTTATCTTCCTTTTTTTTAAATATATAAATATAATTATATGTAAAGGGGTACTTTTCATTCATATTAGAGATAACACAGAGAGAGAGTACATTTCTTCAAATAAGTTTTAAGTTTGCAAGAAATGGAACTGGAGTATTTAACGTTAAACATAAATACCTGGTCAAGAGACATAACTAGTAGAAATTGTGAATGGAAATTTTATGTAACTATTCATTTATATATATGTATATATTGTGTTGAATTTTTTCTATCTTATTTGCAATTCTTGTGTTGTAAAAATAAAATGCATTTTCAATATCATGGATAATTATAATGGATATTGTTTATCAATATTAGATAAACAATAGCTTAAAGAAGTGAATTTTTATATTTTTGTTACAAGTTTAACTTATATTTTGGAACCATCTACTGTTTAAAAATAAATCATACTATTATTTTTTATAAATTATATGTAATTCAAAAAGAAGAAAAATATATTTAAGACTAAAGATAATTAAATTGAATTTCTTATAATTGTTGCACCTTTTCTGATGAAACATTCCCTTAATATTGTATAATAAGTTTTAAAAAGTAGATCAACATGTTAAAGGCCCTTTATACAAAGACAATTAAAAAAGAGTATTAAATTTGTCATAAAAAATTGTAATGCAAACTCTTTTAATATAGTTCATACTAGAATTAATAACATTAATTTGTGATCCAAGTGTCGCATACCCATGCATTATATTTATTATCCCAGATATAAAAGTGCAATTTCCAATAGAAAACTATTCAGCTCAGCAAAACATTGTACTAACGAGTAAAATTACAATCACATGTTTATTTAGTGCATGGTTTTTTTTCAGAAAAGTTACAATTTTTTGCAATTTCTTTTTCGATACTTAATATAACAAGTGCATTTAAGCATTCTGTACGCATCCATGACTGAAGGTAACTCTTTATTAATTTTAAAGTGCTTATAGAGCACTTGGAATAGTGACTGCAACTTAGAGAAAAGTATTAAAACAGTTAATACATGTAGAAACAACTCAGTATAATCATTTAGTTTATTATTAGCCCTGATTATGTACTTTATATGTAATTAAATAACTTATAATAATGGATAATCACATTACAATGAATATATCCTGAAAATTAAATATTAATATGAATCATTGCTTTAACTAAAAAATGAAATAGTATTTTCTTCTATTATTTTAGACAACCATTTCTAAAAAAATTCCAAACATTTTTAAAGAATAATTACTAAGTAAATCAGACAGTCAAAGATGGAGAATTTTATTTTATTAGAAACATTTCAAATATTTTTAAATGCTCCATAATATTGTAAAACACATACATATATTTAAAGTATTTATATGCAATCCATTGTAAAAATAAAATTCATTTTCATCCAGTAACTGTTCTACACTAAAATAAAATATTCCTTTTAATTTTAAGTGTAGATAGGCAAACTTGATGTAAATATGGTGTTAAAAAAATTCATTTTCATCACAGGATAAATACCATATCAACTCTAATATTTTATGTACAAAATGGGGGGGGGGGGGGGGCGATGGAAAAAAATACACTTTCACCAAAAGATAATTATCTACATTTATCTAAAACTTTCATATTACCTAATAATGTATATACACAGCCTTCAAGAAACAAACGTTTTTGCAAGTTTAACATGTACTTCAAAAAAAAAAAATAAGATAACAACAAATCATCAAATTAAATTTGATCATTTCTAAAAATTGTTGCCTTTTGTGATGGTATCATTCCCCTTAAGAATATTTTATTTTAATTTAAAGAAAGAAATGACATCAATTTTCAACAGTAAAGAATAATTATTAATAATTTAAAAATCATTAATTTGTAAAGTGTAAAAATCAAAGAAAAATTTATTTAATTTTTGTAAATATTCCTTTCACAAATTATCATCAAATTGTTTTACTTTAGAATAAATATTTTCGCTTGACTTTGAATTATGAATTAAAATTATAAACAGACATTTTTTTATATTATATACACTTAACTGACTCTATTTGATAATAATAGTGAGTTCTTTTTAAGGAAACGATACAATTGTTATTCGATAGTCAAACAGTTTCAAGATTTTTAACAGAAGTTGTATTGATCCTATATACTGTAAGCCATTCTTGCTCAAAATTATATAATTAATAGCTACTAAATTAATAAAGAATTAAAATAACTATTAGCTGTGTACCAGGTGCTAGGATCCAACCTAGCTAACACTATTTGAAGCTGACGAATACATAATTAGATAAATAAATTAGAATAAAACAAAATTTATTAAAGAGTTGTTGAGAGTTTTTCCTAACAAATATATACACTAGAATAATGCATAAAATACAATGATATCATATATTTTAATTAGATACAATTAAAGGACAAGAATGTCAACAACTAACGTATAGGTTTTAACACGCGAAGAAACAACACGTGCAAATGTTGGCAAAGTTGTCACATGATTCCCCGCTTGGCGTCTGTCTGGAGTGAATTTCGTCCATTGAGATTAGATAACGCTTTATATATCACTCTTAAGGTTTCCTTTTGTAGTTTCACTTGTGATTTTTTAAGTGTGTTCGAAGATAAATAAAGCTAATTGTTATTATGGAAGTTGCTGGTGATGCTTTGTTTCCCTCCACACCTTTATCCAGGCAAGACGTAGAACGAGGGGGGGGGCGATTATGTCGACACCCCCACAGTTCCTTAAATTTTGCTATAAACTAAAAAGTGTTGCGTTAAGTCCCCTTTATCAAAACATTTTAAGGGGACTCGGAATCCTGGTGTTTATGGACACGAACTCTTGGCTGGGGGGTCACGGGTTCGAGACCTGTTTCCATTGAAAACCCGCCGAGTAGAGGGGACTGATGCACATTTAATATGCTTAGCAAAAATGCCTCTCCTTAGCGTGATGTGATAGGTTAAACAAAAGGTACCAGGGCTCAGGTGTAGTTCTCATCACTTGATGGAGGCTCAAAATTACGAGGTCCGTCTCCAAAAGCATTCGTGTTGCTTTACGGAATGAAATTAATGTAACACACATTTTTTCCAAATATTTTAAAATTGTAATGAAAAGTAATGAAAAAATAACAATCAATGTTTTTTAAAAGATTGAGAGATTTCGAGAACAGTGGTATCCGTAATATTAGCATTATTTTTAGAATTTAGGAGAGAATACTGACATATATCTGAAACAAAAGATTTTAATGGACGCGATTAGTTTCAAGAGTACCCCTTCTCTAAACACTTAACAATTTCCTTAAATTTCCCTTACACTTTTAAGACAAAGACACATCTCTTAAACCTTAAATGAACAATTCAGATAATGAAACTATTTAATTAGCAGCTCTAATAAGCATTTAAGTGCTAAAGTGAACTTGACTCTTAAACAGTGTAATCAAATTAATGATTTTCTTCTGATCTTCTAATTGCCTAAAGATTCCCCTTAATTTACGGAGGTTCGAAGAGAGTCGTTTTCAAGAATCTTAATCATCTGTAGTATTAGGTTGGTAAAGGTTTCTCCCAGGCAATAACCAAACTTTTAAAAGAATGTTGGTACATTTTCGAATTTTTATGCCCCCTATTTTGTTTTGTCGTGAATGAATTTTTTTCCCCAACGGATCGTGAAAAAAATACCTATATAAATAAGAATGTATGCCAGAAAGTGTATATTTTTACAATTTCATAGTTGGGTTTACTTATACTTTTGATGAGACTTTACATTTATCTCTAAATTGAGCAATTTCTTAGAAATAGGAATGTAGTTTATATTTATAAGCTACAATCTGATATGTTACAACTTTATAAATATACAGGGTGATTTATAAAGTATACACTTTCAATGCACTATAAATCTATAACAATGTAAGGAATTATATATAATCTGTAGAAAAATTGCATGCACATATTTCAAGTTTGGTTAGAAATAGTCGCACATGCTCTGCGTGTGGATCCTTAGTCACACGAGACACATAAGGGAATAGTCCATTTCCACCTAAGCTCGTGTTAAGATTTCGGAATTAAGTCCATCCCTAGCGGTTTGATATACTTTTTCAGCTGTTCTAAATTAACAGAAAGGGTATCGACTGATTGCTTATCACAACTTACCTCCACAGTAAGAAATCACCTCATTTTAAAGCAGGAAATCTGGCTTCCCAATGGGTGAGTGTTGTAGTCCGCGGCTCATTCAATCCATCGGTGAATCTACGTAGGTTCAGGTAGCACGACCAATGTGGTGGTTCACCTTCTAATTGGAGGATGAAGTTATCAATGTCGTCCTCAGTGGAATAACGTACATCCCCGCATTGTGGGGTGACTGCGTTCTAAAGAAGCTCAAAGCCTGACTGACACCAAGTAAGTATTTAACCGATATATAAAATAGTAAAGGTAAAGCCTGACTTTGCAGGGGAGTGCTAATATTTCCGTTACACCAATAGTCATCCTGCATCTAGAGCAGTGATTCCCAAGGTGGTCTATATATACCCCAGGGGTCTATGACGATCTTCAAGGGGTCCACGACATCAAAACAATAAGTTGGGGGTCCATGAGGAGTAAATGGGGGTCTACGATAGTGGCTCTCATCAAACCAGATCGTGACTAATATTAAAAGGAAATTTAATTAAGGGGAAACTAGACTTAAGTATATTTAACAGATTTATTTGCAAAATTTAATGCGGTTTAATTGCAGTTACAAGGTGACAGCATAAATTTTATTAAAACAAATTCCATTCCAGCATTTCTTGCCAGCATTAAGCTAAAGGAGCATAATTTTGGACTTCGCCAACATTTAAATGCACTTTTTTTAGATTTTGAAACTGGGTTTGAGATTGTTTTGACTATTGTAGTTACTACAATAGACAATAAATTCATATGGTCACTTTGAAAAAAAATTGTCAGATTATAAGAATTAAACTCTAGGAACTAACGAAGATCTTAAAGAAAAGTTTACAAACGATATCAACAATTTTAGCTTTAAAAAGATATACCTGTTATTTATTCCATATTATGGAATATCTTGAGAAAGTTTTTAATTGTTTTTTCGATTGAGAAGGAGTTTCAGTGCGCTTACCAATATCCAAAACAGAAAGAAAGAAAATACTGGACACTATAACAGAGGAGATATATTTAGTGTTAAAACCTGGCAAGATTGACGCCAAATGTTGAAACTTATTATTACATCCCCAGATTCCTCCCTCCCTTTAAAAGCTTTTGTTTGTTGCTCTCAGTTGTTTTATGCATTAATTAAATTTTAATTTAATTAACTAACTAATTAAATTAACTAACATGTGCTTTCTTAAGTCTTAAATTTTTCTATACTTCACTACAGTTAAACATTTTAATTTTTTAAAGTAACTAGCTCTATACGAGCTGTCAAAAACACATTTAATTTGATAAATTTGTGCAAATTTGATATTAGGTAAGTAAGGGGTCCACCCCAAACTGAGAAACCTGTCAAGGGGTCTATGAGGCTAAAAGGTTTGGGAACCTATGATCTAGAGCATCAACCAAATAGTTAACGTATCCATAAAAAGGGAAAATGTGACAGTTTGCTCGTGAAAAAGAAGGCCCCCAAAAGACACAACACAAAACGAATTATTTATCTTAGGGGTATCTCACACGTGTTGTACTATGTGTGGCTATTGCCTGCGACACTTCTGTCAGGGACGAGACACAAATTTTAAGAGTTCGTCTACCTTATGGTTCTCTGAGGTAGAGAATTTATTCGACGGTTACTGTTTTACAGCAACAGAAAAGTGTATACTTCTTTATGGATCTCCCTGTGCGTATATATTCTAATTCTTTAAACTTTTTATTGTATAAGGCATAGAAAGAATTCCTTCCAGGATTTGAAAGCACTATAGTACAAAGCCCAAGATGGAAACAACAACAACAAAAAAAAAACATTTGGAAAGAATACAGAAGTTTTATTTGCATACTCTACAAGTATTCTATAAGATATGGCATATATCAGTACCCTACCACTCTACAGACAACATAGTACTTCTATCAATGTTATTGATACCCTTTCTGAGTTATCCAAAATATTGGTCTTTAACATAAGGCAACGTTTTCCTACCTTCCCCCGCCTTTTTTGCGCGCGATAGTAGGGACTGCAGAAAACGATTACACATGCTGTAGAAATTATTGATAATACATAAAAAACCTGAGACTTCCGCATTGATGTATGCCGTGTGATAGAGCTTTCGCATATAGAATACTTGTAAAATACGTAAATAAAACTTTAATGCTCCCTGTATTCATTCAAATGTTCTTTTTTGCTGTATTCTTCTTAGTTGTTTTACTGAGCGCTTCGAAAACCTTATTTACTTCATACCAACTTAATTAAGTTTTAAATATAAGAAGCTATTTTCCGTCCTATATATATGATTGTTGCGGCATTACTTCGGCTGACACAACTGGTTTTTGGACAAGTCGTAATCACAAAGGATGAAGTTTATGTTTATAGAGGCAAAAACATACTTTTCCAGATGATGCAAGATTAACTAAAGTTTGTCTCTATGCCTACTTGACAAAAAACATACATACATTGCCGTTGTGCTCTATTAAAGCATATGGAATCAATATACGATAGTATAGCACTTCGTGTATCTATCCCTGTTTTCTGATATTTCATATAAAGAAATATTTAAAAATTCTTAAATTTTTGAATGAACAATATATTTAATTTTTAATTCTTGTTGTTGATTTTAATACCTGCAAATTATACTTTTATAAATATTATGTAATGCGCGAAATGAAAAAAAGCAATACAAATCATAACGTATCGTGCCTTTGAATAGCGCACAGTCAGCGGTGAAAAACATACTTATCACCAAAAAAATTGGTCTTAAAAATTAAATTAAGTTTAAGTTATATCCCAAATAGATTTTCTTTTATAAATCAATCTCAGTATCAAAAATATTTTACCAGTAAAAAGGCAGTATAAACGGTTTAACTGCGATTTTTTTATTTTAAGTAGGTATGGTCTCTTGTCTCATTTTTCACATTTTTTTAAAACTTTTTAACATGTATTGCATTATTGTGATAGTGATAATTTATTATACCGAAGATCTTTCTAATTAAAAGTAAATCTCCTAAAACGAGGTGCAAAATCCTTTTTCACGAAGACATTGTATATAAGTTTGAAGAATCTGGTTCCAGCTCAGATCTATCTTTTTTGTCTCTTGACCAAGACTCAAAATTACGAGATCCATTTCAAATTCTGTTCTAATACACTAGTGTCCATAAATTAAGGATAATGAAGTTCAGGCAAAGAAAGAGACAGAAGCAAAACAAATTTGACTTATTTGTAAAGTTTATTTATTAAACAAAAGGTAAAGAGCAAAAAGATGCTATATCTTTGACATAATTAATAAAAATTGCAATTTTTACTCCCTGGAGCAAATTTCACAAAAGAACCTATTTACAAAAATCAGTATAACATGGTTAGTATGATTGTTAATATGGAGTATGTCTCTCGGACGATGCAACACCTACGCATGCTAAGTATCAAATTATGAATCTGACATATTGGGGAATATTACACTACTCATCAAGCAATGCCCTCCGACGTTCCGGTAGACAGGTGGGAGGAGGTTGACGGGCTGCAACTCGTCGGCCAAGCATATCCCACACATGCTCTATTGGATTCAAGTCCAGTGAGTATGCTGGCCAATCCCTACGGGTTATATCCTCCGATTGAAGGCATTCGTCTACAATGTTTGTACGGTGAGGACGGACGTTGTCATTCATAAACAGATATTCAGCACCCATGGCACCCCGAAACAAACGTACATGTTGTTCCAGAATGACATCCTGATAGATGTGGCCTGACATCGCTACACTCTGAACGTGCAGGTCAGTTCTGGAACCAAGAATAATTCCTCCCGAAACGAGCCATCCTGCACCACCGTAACGGTGTCGTTTAATTGTGTTCTCTTGCTGGTAACGGGTACCTGGCGCTCTCCATATGAAAGTACGGCGAGAATCAGGATGCAAACTAAACCTGGACGCGTCGGAAATCATCACACAAGACCACTGTTGCGGTGTCCACAATGCATGCTCTCTACTCCAGGTTAATCACAGGCGACAGTGAGTTGCGGTAAGGGGAACACATCTGACAGACCTACGAGCATATAGACCAATGTGCCCTAAGCGTCTGTACACGGTCTGCCTTGAAACTGTCGTACCGGTAGCTGACGAGACAAATACCGGTACCAAATACAAATACCGGTCCTCATTCGGCGTTGTAACTCGGGGTGACCTGTGCTGTAACATCTACTCACATTACCATCATCTTGGAATCGTTGCCAAAGCCTGAAGATGACACTCTGGGCGATTCCAAGTTCCTCGGATACTTGCAGCTGAGTACGTCCACATTAAAGTCGTCCGAAAATTCTACCACGTAAAAAATCATTCAAATGCTTCCTTTGTGTCATAACTATGCGGTTATTGCACTGAAAGGGTTTTAAAGCGCTTGTGAACAATTTTACTTCTTTGCCACCATTCCTTATATACCCCTCTCTTACACTCTCGTCATTGTGACGTACTATCCGCGCCATTTGATGGTTTCCTGTAATTTGCATATTCATCTTCAAGATGTGTGTGATAATTCTACAGGTGAAATTTTTATTTTAGAGTTAAATTTCTGTGTGATTCTGAATTATCCTTAATTTATGGACATGAGTGTACTTGATATCTTCAGCAATAAATCTTATCCAGATTTGATGCATTTTTTCATAGAAACACTGAAGAGACGAGCTACTCCTTAAACAAACTTCCAATAAAATTGAATAAATTTCAATTGGATGAAGAAATTATTGTTGTGGTGGCCAACTCATTTTGGGACAATGATCTCTGTCATGTTCCCTCAACTAATTCTAAGTACTTTTCGGTTGATAGATTCTGGAAGTGTGGTATAGAAATATGTAATATCTGTCGAATAGAGATAACATCCATTGTCGGGATATAGCTCGTTTGAATAATTCAGGGATTCCTTTCTAATGCCGCATAATGTTGTTGAACCTAGACGATAACCATTAAAGAAATCCTGGATTCTTATTCTACGAGGAACGTTCCAAAAGTAAAAATTTTTTTGTAGAGATAATGGTGCAACAAAGGCAAAAGTAATCACTTTAAGAAACAATATTTTGTATTGGCTTAGCGATAAAAGTAGCTGCTGTGCAGAGGGCCGAAGAAGAGAGATTAGCAGTAGACTGGCGTTTCCGAGGTAATCTGAATACAAATGTAATCTGAAACGTCACAAAGTAGCTATCAATGGAAGGGCGTTCTGTTATCCGGTTTGAATGGATTCGAGAGAACGTTGTACCTGTCATTCATAGGTGCCTACAGACTGTGTATTGTGAAGAGATTATGTTTCGTTAATTGTTTTCCACGTGTTGCATATTAAGTGAAGGAAGACACAATCTCGCGAATGAAGTTCGAATTGGTCGTCTCTACACTTCCACAAATCAAAACAAAATTACCAGACCAAAGTACATGGTGCATAACATTGTCGGATGGGCGTTCACATTAACCTTGTAGTTTCGGGTTACCAAAAAATGAAAGAAAGAAGGAGTTTCAAAAGAAATGTGTTCCTGTTCAGACTCCTGATAGCTATGAGACGTGGATGTATCAGATTACCCGAGAAATCAAAGCCAGATCAATGACTTGGAAGCATCCAATTTCACCAGTGAGGAAAAAATCCTTAAAAATCAACGTTGAGGTGGAGCAGGCTGAGTGACATTTTCTTGCATCGCAGGGCACGAAATTTTAACAAAGGAGTTTTTTCAAACTACCACGCAACGAAAAATGTCAAGAAATTTGGAATTTCTGATTATATCTTAAATATTATATTACGAATTGTGTAACATACATAAGTACCTAAAGGGGCCAAGTTTGCAACGAAGTAATGAATTAAAACTTTTTTTAGCATTAAGTATATTTTTTGTTATTTTTATATACTTAATTAGTTCTGTTCATTGCGATGGTTAACAAAAATTGTGCTTCAAATTTCCGGTTCTTTTATCCTTCAATTTCAGTAAACAAATTAACATGTGAACTGACTTTTTTAAAAAATTTTTTTGGTCACATTCCTCTTTTTCCCGCCATCCCTTTTTAAGCATCATATCTTCTTTATTTTGTAAAACCATAAGTAACATAGAATGTTGGGTAGATGAGTTCTATCTACTTCTAGATAAGTACTTCTTCAGGTAGATAAGTACTTTTATCTATTATATATTACTTCAGTAACAATCCATTGTTTCGATGTGTAGTTCATGCTATATAGATAATACAAAAGTTATGAGTTTCAGTAACAAACACCGTACTTTATATATATATTTTAAATGTAACATTACGCTTTAATGTCAAACATCACCAATGAAATGATTAAATCATCTTCAAATGTAAATATGAGTGGTTCTACAGTGGATTTTTTTAAAGAATTGTCTTCACTAATCGCTTAACCGCTCCAGAGCTGGTGAACGGAGAAATAACTGTTTCTCAACACATACACACACACAGGCCCGCAATTTCCGAGAATATATTCACGCAGGGGACCGAGAAAATTTCATTGCTAAGCCTGATTTCTTTTAAAAATTCATATAAAATCTTTAATGCAATCAAATATGCTAAAATTTACTATTTAGTACCATTGATAATATCTGAATAGACAATACAAAATTTTTCACTAGATTTAAAAAAAAATAATGAAAAACTGCGAATTTTCCTTTCTAATAACACATTTCCAAGGCTTTATTTTACATATACAGTTAATTGTAACTTTGTAAATCTTCCATTTTTAACGCAATTCCTAAATGAAAAACAATAAATAAGCCATTTGTCCATTGCGATTTGTACGTATTCCTCTTGAAACGTTCTTTTTCCTTAAATCCATTTTTAGAAGAACAGAAAACATCATACTAAACTATTCCTCGAAAAATGAATTGTGTGGGTTAAAATAAATAGATTTGTGTTATAAAATTAAATCATCGAAGGTAGAAACTTATTTTCCCATAATCTTCCGAATAATCTGAACATAATTTTAAAGATGAGTTAAATAATAACATTCAGCTAAATAATCCCCTTAGATTTATGAGTTAAGTAACTACCAGGAGAATATTAAAATGATAAATAAAGAGAAAATGGAAGCTTAAGATTTCCCATACATTGAAAAATAATGCCATGTGAGACTTAAGCAAATATATCGGTTTAGAATCTCAAGAGATTTTTCCCTTATTAAGGTAGAAAGGAAACAGGAAGTTAAATACAAACATGAAATAAATAACTGGAATTGGTTTGATTTCCGGTTTCAGTTAAGTGACGGATGAAGATCAGGGTTTTTAGGGATTTATTAATTTTCTTCACTTTAATTCTTGTTGTTATATCACTATCAAATTTTCGATTTCACGGTAGAAAAAACGAATATTTTGTATTTCCTATATTATTGAAAAACGATTTAGTGAATATTTATGACATTTAGTTCCGACTATTCATTACAGCCTCCCTTTAATTTAGTTCAAAGAGAAATCAATTGTATGATGATTCTTACAGGCATAAATAAAAGCTGTAGATTTCAGTGATTTATAATGTCAATATTTCAATACATCAATCACAGTTATTGTACATTTTTTGAAACATTGCAAATCTTAGATAATAATTTTTCTTTTAAAATGCTTAACTTTTTATATGCGAAAAAGTCACCCAAACTGTATAGTGGGTAATGCCGCTGACTGTTGTGAAGGAGAGCTAGGTTAGAATCTCGGAGAAGGAATGGATGTCTGTAAATAATTAGAGCCTGTGCTTCAGAAAGGGAGCTCTAAAATCCGGCGAACCAAAAGTCTTATCGTGAGGTTGGTATGAAGCCCCCGGCCTAATTCTTCAAAAGGGGTGTGGAGTGGAGACAAAAAGCACCTGCTATGTGCACAAAGCCGCGGCTAAAGACAGACATAAACTAGACTCTTGCCACAATGAGTTTCGGGAGCCTCGTTGATCTGACAAAGTCGATCCGGTGGATAAAAAGCATAACAAAGTTTGTCATTCAGCATTCAAGAAAATTATTTTTCTATACTCTTCCCTAAGAAGTTATAAAAGCATTATTTTTACACTATATAAAATATTATTATTATTTTGAATGAATTAAGAATCAATTTTATTGGAAACTAAATGTAAAAAACGGCTTTTTATGGAATAATGTATAAAGTAATTCCCCAAATTTTTTTTTCACAGTAGAAGGTTTTTTGAATAATCTGTTATTGCATTTTTGGCATTGTATTAGATATTTTTATACCATTTTTAAATGTGCGAGTAGAAATGTTTTCATACAGAACAAAAATAAATAGGAAAATAATTAGAAACATCTCGAGTCTCTTCATATAACACATACTAATTATATGTTGTGATGAACATACATTGATTTTTTATGTGAACATATTTTATTAAATAGAAATTTAAAGAAAATAGAATAACGAGGCGTTTTGTTTTATGATTCGAGAAGTGTATACACTGGTGTAAGAAATTAAGAGAATTTTCAGACTTGATCGATTATCTCTAGAACTACAGGACCAATTTTAATGAAATTTGATATGTGCATACATTGATACAATACAACAACATTTCTCAAACTGTGGGGAGTGCCGCTATAGGGGGTGTGTTAACTCTACGAGGAGAGCGCGAGCTCATTGGAAAGTCGAAAGCAAAAGATTATTTTTATAAATATATTAATTTACTGAAAGTAAACAAACAAAATAGATTCTGAATTAATAGAAAAATGAAATACACATTTACACTCATATAATACACTTGTAAATAGATCAGTACATACAATATATACAATATACTTATAATTAATTTAATTCAGTATACAATATATTTTATAATTAATTTAACACTAGAGCAAGTTTAATAATTACAAGTGATCTCTCATGGGCTTGAAAAATATATAAAATTATATACAAATATTAACACTTATCTTGACAATTTGTACGGCTTGTAATTAATTCCTTAACTGCCGATTAAAAATTACGCTATTCGCTGCCCAATGCCACCGTTTTTCACATACTAGTGAGAACGCGAATGTGAAGTAGTAGAGGGAGGAGAAGAGAAAATGAATAAATAAGCAAGGCCTCTGAAATAAGTAAAACCTTCGAAAACACACACTGCCAAGATTCTTTTATTGCATTCCAAAGTTTTTCGAAATAATTCTATGGAACAGAAAGGATCGAACTTAGGAAAGACGTATATATACGTCTGAGGCAATTATCGCTTTGGCTGAGAGAGACGTTTATTTACGCCGGTGGCTCTTAAGAGGTTAAAGTCGTATTGTAGCTTTAGCTTAAAAGCATGATATTATTGAATTCAATGCAATGTTGCTGAATGGTGGGAAAGAGGGGGCGCAATGAAAATTATGATTGAATATTGGGTCGCAAATATTGAAAGTTTGAGAAGCACTGCAATACAAAACAAATAACCATTCAACAATTGAAATTGTCATCGACTGCCTTTGGAACTGATCTTTGAACTCCAGTTGAGAGTCTAAATATGTCATGTAGTTGTCCTGAGGAATTAATACCAGGGACATCGCAGCTCACTTTAAAAGTTGAATATTCTTCAATTAGAAGTATTTGCCATACCAACAGATTTATGTGTGGGAGTGCATTATCTTCGAAAAAGATGAAGTTTGGTACATTTGCTCTGAGATATGTCACAAGGACATCGTTCATGTACCGCTAAACTGTCAGAGTACCTCTATCGAACACATAAAGGTCGATGTACATGTATGCCATTATGCCTTCCCAGACCATTAGACCACCTCAATCATAGTGGCCCTTTTCGACAATGTTAAAAGGCCGATAACGACACCCGCGTTTTCTCCAGATGAGAACATGTTTTGAATTGCTATCCAAACTGAATAGCGGCTAAACACTGAAGAGGATCCAACCCCAATCATCCTCTAATCATAATAGGGGTTCTCGACACTGGCTAGATAATTATTTTTGTGGCTCACACTCAAAGGAATACAGATTATAGAGTGAGTGTCTGACATACATGCCATCTGCAATAAATCTCTGCGTGACTGTTATCCATGAAATAAATGTTTGTGTTGCATTTTATAGGTTTACAAACAGTTGTGTCACCATCCCGGACCTATCCCTTTTTCATAGAAATCTCAATTAATGGTCTTGAGCCGGTATTGTGGTTCTTTTGTGACCTGTGATTGTACCTACTCGAATTTCCAACTATTCGCCATCTTGAGATCTAGACGATGATGACTAGGCTAAGAAGCGATATTTCAAAATATTCTAAACGCTACAAGCTTCAGCGAGCAAATGAGGTATATTTACACAAACTAGATCACAACGACATTGCCTTACGACATTACAGGCCACTGCGTGGAAGAGGTCTCAGCAAAAATCTTAGCTATCATCTGATATCTTATTTAAGTCTAAACTTAATTATTTTGTTCTTTTTTTTAAAATAAAAGAAAACGTTCTTCCCATTAATTGTTTTCTTCAGTGTACGTAGTATTACTTGAGTTAGATTATTCATGTACAATTATCTTTAGAATCTTATTACAATATATATATATATATATATATATATATACAGGGTGTTTCATAAATGATGGGAGTAACTTTAAGAGGTGATAGTACACATCAAGACGAGTAATAGTAAATAGGAAACCAAAATAGGAAAAAACGGGAAAATGGATCGATTCATTTGCGGTTTTCACTAAAATCATTCTTTAAATTAGTATTTTCATTAAAAAAAGTTTTAAAGACAAAGTTAAAAAAATGCCGTTAGAGGGCGCTCTAGACTTTGGAGTACCGAACAACTACCTTTTACCAGTATTTTTTTTATTTTGTTAAATGTTTACAAAAGCTTAGATTTTAACTTGAATTTTGAGCGCAAAATTGAAACCATCGGGAGCGGTTAAGTGGCGTAAATGTAACCGCGTTTAGGGAGGAAAAATTGAAATGCCCGTATGTAATGATCAAAATAAAAAACGATAAAGCAAACTTTAAGAGGCGATAGTACAACATAAAAACAATCAACTTCGATTAGAAAATGCATGATTTGAATTCAAACGCAAACGTGCTAGAGCATCTTCAAATTTTATCCATGCAAGCGTTTTAGCTGCAAGATTCTGGAAGAAGAACATGAAATTGTGATATGGGGGAGAAGAAGAACGCATATGCAAATTGTTATTAAGATAAAAGCCATTGACCCGAGTGTGCAAGTGTAAATCACGGAACAAACGTAACGAAAGATGTTGCCCTTCACTAATCAAGAAAAGGCTGATATGCACTTCATCTACGGAACTGCAAATGGGAATAGTGCAGAGGCGCGACGATTATACGGAAAAAAGTTTCCCAACAGGCGGTTGCCCAATGATAAAACATTTGTGCGCTTGCACAGACAGTTGTGTGAGACAGGATCCTTTTTTGGTGCACGTTCAAATGCAGGCTGTGCGAAGTCTAACAGAACGGTAGCCGTGGAAGAAAAAATTCTGGATATGGTGACTGATCATCCAAATACAAGCACGCGAGCAGTGGCTAGTCAAATTGAAGTATCACCCTCCACGACATGGCGAGTACTAAAGGATGAAAGTATGCATCCTTTTCATGTCCAACGAGTCCAGGAACTGACTGAAAGGGATTTTGCTCGCTGGTATCTGCAGAAGCACACCCTAAATCCCGATTTTGGTGCAACTGTGCTTTTTACAGATGAATGTACATTTACACGTGACGGTACATTTAACACCCACAATTCCCACCAATGGGCAGATGTAAATCCACATGCGTCTTCTACACATGCATATCAGCGACGATTTTCCATAAATGTTTGGGCAGTAATAATTGGTGACCATCTACTTGGACCTTATCTTCTGCCAGAACGCCTGGATGGAAAAAAATATCTTACCTTTCTGCAACAGGTGCTGCCGGAAATGATAACAGATGTTCCCCCTCGTATCCGGCGAGTAATGTGGTTCCAGCAGGATGGAGCACCAGCTCATTTTGCGCCAGAGGTGCGAAATTATCTAAACGCAACCTTTCCAAATCAATGGATTGGGCGAAGTGGTCCTGTCCCTTGGCCAGCGCGATCGCCCGATCTTTCATGCCTGGATTTCTTTTTGTGGGGACACTTGAAGAGTCTTATGTATGAGACTCCTATCGAAACTGCAGAAGAACTCGTCGCCAGACTTTCGGCAGCTGCAGGAGAGGTGCGCGATACTCCTGGCGTGTTTCAGAGGGTTCGTGAATCCTTCTTCGCCGTTGTACCGCATGCATCGCCTCTAATGGTCAGTGTTTCGAACAGATATTGTAATCATTTCTAATTAAACTTTTTTTTATAACGTAAATGTTCTTTGTTTCCTTTTTGTCTCTTAAAACGAAATCTGTTTCAGCGCCCTCTATCACCTTCGGGTTAAAATTACGAGTATGATTTCTTTGATGAATGTTACTTGTTTTGGTGTTGTACTATCGCCTCTTAAAGTTTGCTTTATCGTTTTTTATTTTGATCATTACATACGAGCATTTCAATTTTTCCTCCCTAAACGCGGTTACATTTGCGCCACTTAACCGCTCCC
The DNA here is from genome assembly GCA_019973975.1 of Trichonephila clavata. Lineage (NCBI taxonomy): Eukaryota > Metazoa > Arthropoda > Arachnida > Araneae > Nephilidae > Trichonephila > Trichonephila clavata. The sequence goes on along the minus strand of BMAO01037920.1, from coordinate 26,093 downwards.
GATGGTTTCAATTTTGCGCTCAAAATTCAAGTTAAAATCTAAGCTTTTGTAAACATTTAACAAAATAAAAAAAATACTGGTAAAAGGTAGTTGTTCGGTACTCCAAAGTCTAGAGCGCCCTCTAACGGCATTTTTTTAACTTTGTCTTTAAAACTTTTTTTAATGAAAATACTAATTTAAAGAATGATTTTAGTGAAAACCGCAAATGAATCGATCCATTTTCCCGTTTTTTATCATAATTTGAAATTTAGGACCCTAAACTTTGATGGCGCCTTTCTCCTTCGGAAGACGTTTGGGACACTTGGTTTCCTATTTACTATTACTCGTCTTGATGTGTACTATCACCCCTTAAAGTTACTCCCATCATTTATGAAACACCCTGTATATATATATATATATATATAATTGCAATTTCTTGGCAAAAAAAAATGAAAAATAATTTTTTTTTAAATTTTCCTTATATAGAAAGTTTTTCTATAAGAATAATATTTTGCCTATATGTTGGCTCGATTTCATACAAAGACTGAACAAGGAGTTTTGAAATATATAATTAAGGAGTGGATTTATTCAATATATATATAGTAGAAAAAAATTTAAGGTATCCGAACACGTTCGGGTACTTTTTAACAAAATAGCATACTAAAACATTATAAGTGCTCTTTTAGGACTCAATACCAATAAATAGTACTATTAAACTATCAAAAATTAGAATAAATTACCTGAATTTTACAAATTCACAATTATAAGTGAAATTTTAGCAATATTTTTGAAAAACTTGAAAGTAGTTAGAGAAAAAAGTAATAAAGATATATTAGTAAAAATATTACTAAAACAAATCAGATGCATTTATCTAGAAAATGTAATAAAATTTTAATTTTTTATTAAAATTTGAAAATTTTTTAGAGCTGATTGAGTTAACATTATAAGAAATGTTACATTTTTTATGAGACCATTATTTAAATAACAAGCCATAACTCAAAAAGTATTCATACAATAAGAAATATTTTAGTACATTCTCTAGAAAACATAAATTTCAGGTTCAAAAAGTTTTATAGATATACATTCGTAATATTTTGAGTTATCAGACTCGCCATGATAGATTTTGAACAATTTAAATGCCCACTTTTTGTAGATCGAAAACCCACTTCCGGTTTTTCTAAATTTATAAAATGGATTGTAACTTGGCCTCTAGGTAGTGCAGAAACAAAGCAAAGTATGTTTCGTAAAGTCAAAAGTCTAATTCAATAAAATAAAAAACAAAAATTTCTGTCTTGATTGAATTTGGTCATATTCAACATGTTCGGATACCTTAACAGAGTGAGAAAAACACTAGTAGCTATTTACATCAATCATAACTGAAAACATGTCAGGTTTTTTTTTAAAAAAAACATAGTTTATGCTCTAGAGAAGTCACAACTATATTACAAACGAAATATTGTTATCGTAAAAGCATTTTCCATAAAATGAGATTTCGATATATGTCACTGTTCCTTTCTTTTTTGGCAACAAGTTGCATTTAAATAATTTTTATTGTAATAATATTCTTAGGATAATTATATGTATACATTATAATTCAAATGACACTAAGTATCAACAAATTATTCATTCATATACATTTTCAAATTCACTGTCCTGGACATTACTTTAAATGAATATTTACTTTTAAAATTTTCTGCAGAGAAAGAATTATACGTGGTTTTTTTTCAAATGACAAAAATTGTCTAAAAACTTCCACGACAATAACGTTGCATAGTCTTTATTAACATAATGCAAAATCACAGTACAATATTTGTAATTAAATAAAATACCTCTTTTGAATATGAAAATATTCATTTCTTTCTCAGCGTCTGGTCTAATTTAAAGCGTAAACAACATCCCGAAATAGATGATTCTTGTTTTCTGAAATGACATATTCGGAAACTTTTAGAGATTAAGCGAAACTTCATAATAGTTAGGAAACATAAATTCATTAACCGGATAGTATAGTTTGGAAGTCATATTAGACGTAATCTAAAGTACTAATTTGTAGTCGTAATCAAATTATACCATTATTACAGCTCAATTACGGTGTCTGCATGCCGTCTTCGTTTCTTAAAGTTCACCAAATGCAAGGTGAATCTTTAGAAAATGATAAATTTTTTCACTTAAATTTTGCTTTTTTATATTTCTATGAATTCATAAATATATTTTTTATCTAAACTGATTTACACTTTTCATTATATTTACAAATATTATTGTACTATTTTAGTAAAAATAATATTAATTAAAAAAAAATTCATTTCTATTTGCACACTATCTTAATGTTTATTTTCTAAATTTTACACCAAGAAATTTTAGTTACACTTGTTTATTAGGCCATTTTAAGTAAATATGAGGTTTTTTCTTGTATTCTAATATCTGCTTAAGAAAGTTGATAATAAATATTTAGTCTTATTGAAGTAATTTAACGTGGCTGCAAATAAATATTTGGTCAGCCTTATCAACAAATTTTACAAAATATTTCGAGAAAATGTTTGATAGATGTTGAAAAATTGTTCGCAGAGAAAAAACATCATTCAAAATATTTGAATTACTCGTAGTTTTACATTATAATTTATAATAATTAAACTTATAACATATTGAATTTTTTTAAAATTAAGGATACTGCAATATATTTGAGACGATTATTAAAAACAATTTTAAGAACAAATACTGAGTGTTGTAGTAACATAACGCCCAATGGAGCAAATGAAATTTTATTAATTAAATTTAATTAATTAAATCTAATTAATAAAATTAAGTCTTAATAAAGTTAAAGTCTTTATATTATATGCCTTGTTAAGTATAAAATCGAAATATTATTTTAAACTACGAAATTCATATTATATATATACAGTCGACTCTCAATGATTCAAAATTTCGATCTAACGAACCTTTCAATAATTCGAAGTATGCTCAGTCCATAGAAAATCTCTTGATATTTACGTTTCTTACACTCGATATTTCAAAGTAAAATCTGTGGCTGACCAGACTAAAGCACATTTATTTCTTTATGCCCTTCTCAGCTATTTCCTAAACTGTTACAGTCCTTTTAAAATCAGCTTTTCTATTATTCCCACTTCTCTGAACGGCAGTAAGAGCTCCAATGCTAACTTGAGAATGAACGACTCACTGCCAACGATTAAGGACTCACGTTTAACTTTAAAACAACCCTTGCCAGAATATAAACAGCGTTTACGCATTATCATCAAATCAAGTCATTTCTACGAAAGGAGGTTTTAAACTCAGATCGCAGTTAAAAAATTACAGCCAAATCCGGCATGTAACGCGCACCTAGACTTTCAGGACACTTTTTTAAAATTTTAGGAATACTCGCCGCATCCCCCTTTTTACAAAGAAACCGGAAATGAAAGCAGAAAATATTCGAATTTTTTTTATCCCAGGTACTATCCCAGGCTTTTGAAAAAATAATATACATCTGTTGTTGTTGTTTTTGCTAATGCCGCCTGTCTGACGTAGTCAAATCGAAGCCCAAGAAATTCATCATGGCATTGGGCTATAATGTATACCTGTCGTTAGCCGACGCTTTGAGCACCATGCAGGTGACAGTACGATTTGGCTCGGTTCTACCCCAATTTTGAGAGAGAACACCCTGGGAATGATCAGAGGCTTCCCACCTCTCTTCCCCATCCACCCACCTTACGAGAGGACATGTGGCTTGACGGCTATTTAGAGTACCCCATGCCACGAAGGCACTATATATTTACACACATACATGCCTTCTCCAGGATTCGAACCCAGGCCCTACGGCACAACAGTCAGCGTCGCTACCCACTATAACGCATAAGCGGCTATACTTCTAGAACTACAAGCCTTTAAGTTGATAAGAAATGTCATTTCTTTTAAATAAACAGTATTTTGTTACATTTAGAAGAATAATTTTTTCTATGTTCCTTTTTTTTTATTTTTCAAGCTATCGTTTTTACATCCGTTGTATAACGAGCCCCTGTACATTTCAATCTTATTTTTTTGTGCTAAAATATACATTTATGGTATTTTCCCAAAGGATTTGTTGAAGGACCGAGGATAGAATCCGTCACAACTTGATGCTTATTATGCAAGATTGTTTTTTGACTACTACTCACTGAAAAAAGCGAAATCGACTCGCACGGAAGATAAGACTGTATTGTTTTTAGACTGATGATTGCAGTTATCATAACGTATGATAACACGAAGCGGAATGACGAAGTTAGGTCTCTTCACTTGTTCGTAGTTTAACTTGTAAAGTGAACCTAGGGCATTTTCACACGAGTCAACAAAAGGAGCAACAGAAAGAAATAGGAGCTAAGTTGTGAACAAAAGTCCCCTTCTTTTACACATGGTCAACTGGCAATTCAAGCTTTACCTTAAGCTTTCGAAACGTAAGTTCACCTCCATACTAGTTGACTCAACTAAAAATACATTGTTGCTCTTTCGGTAAACACTTATTTTTTATACATTCATCAGTGTCTTTCTTAATTATGAATGTCTCTTATATACTCAATAGTTTTATAATAAAAATTTATTTTTATCATAAAATTTATAAATTTTGTTAAATTGATTCTACTGATAAAATATTACCCACGCATTTAAATATAAGTTTGTAATTTTTTTTCTTCAAATTAATTTGGTTATATTACTATTTTAATATTAAGCGTTTTATTATTATTTTTTAGTAGTTGTATGTTCCCATAAAAGCATTAATATCGAACTGCTGTCAAATAAACATTAAAGAATAAATGAAACAAGAAATAGCCAAAAAAAAGGCATTACAATAAGTATTTCTAATTTATAAAAGATAAATAAATGGGCTGGTTATTTGGCATTTTCTTATATGATTGTAACTTATTTCATACTATTAATGGAGTTATCTTTGTTTTGTTTCCTCTGTTTGAGCATTTAGTTTTGCTTAATATTCCATAGAAATCTTTTTGAAACCAAAATGTAAGCCATGAAACATATTAATTTTAATTTCTCTATTTTTATGCAATTACGTTCAATACTCTCAGTAAATTAAGTCAAATGAAAAGAATATAAATGTGCAGTTCCAATTAACACCATTAGCATGCAATACTCTCTAAATGCATTTCGTATTTCCCGATTATTTCCCCGTAAAAAAGGGAAATTAAAAGAGACAGAGGAAAACCAATTAAATAAGCGTATTTGAAGAATTTCTGCAAACGATTTTAGAGTTTAATGAAAGAGGGTGTGTGTGTGTGTGTGTGTGTGTGTGTAACAAAGACATTCCAATATATTGAGTGTTAAATCCTCTGATAATGTTTCATTAAGGAATAAATTTAAATCGTATTTGACTTTTTTGTTAAGATGCTCTTTTCATAAGTTTTCTAGACTTTTGTTAATGCAAAATGAATCGCATTAAGTATGTGTTTTTCTCTCTGATTTAAAAGATCGAGTTGGTGTCTAATTGAGTGACATTTGTGTTTTCGGTAAGCTATTACAGTGAACTCGGAAATGAAGTTTGTTGTTTTTTATAGGAACCAAATACTTAAAATAAGTCTTACTGAATGATTTATATATCTTATAATGACCTTATATATCTGCCTGGAACTGTTGTAATATAAATCGCAGGATACACTTTTAAGGACTCGTGAGTACATTTATAAATTTAAAAGAAAAAATGCATATAAATCCCTTTTAATATTAAAGTTATGTATAAACTTCACAAATTTTTTCTGAAACCTAAATAATATCAAGAAACTAAATAACATCAAGTGTTTCCAAAAGTATAAATATACATTTCATTTATGCAATTTAAAGTGCAAAATATTTTCATGCACAAGATTATGTAACCTTTAAATCTTCTGAAGTGATTGCAATGTACATTGTCCGGAATGGAACCTTAGTCAAAAAGTATAAAACGATACGAAAAAAATTCCTTCCTTACTAGGAAAGCAGTAAATTTATTAGAGCATAAATAAATGTAACTTTAGAACAAGAAAACAGTATTTATTTAGAATAAAATATCAATATACATTAGTGTGCAAAACTTAAGCAACTTTTCAGGTTGTGCCCTAATACCGAATAAACCTTTGCTGGATGACGTAAACTTCACATTTTAGAAGCACTCTGCTGCACTTAAAGATTGATAAAAGCATAGTAGCAAAAAAAAGGAATCGTTTGTTTATATTATGGAACAAAGCAAAAAAGGTCTGTATTGGCATAAAAATGTTTGTAAAAAAATTACTGTCTTACCATTAAGAAGAACAGTAAAGTAAATCGCTCTGAAAGGGACATGACTTTCCTTAACCGCAATGGTAGTGTGGCGCTGTCTGTTAATAGCCAATACCAAGGACATCAACAGTTCTAGAAGCAAGAGTTGCCACTCTCTTTAAGGAACATCTGTTTCAGCTGCTTGGTATTCTCTGAAGAATACGATCTTACTTCCAGGTGTCTCCCAAACGCCTCCTACATATTTTAGAGGGTATTTACATATTTAGAGGGTATCAAGACAGCACTTTTGCCAATCCATCCTGCAGATATTAGCGTTTTATAGGAGCTATGAGTATGTAGTGCATGGATACTTTGTTAGTGGTAGATTTTGGCGATATTATCTGCACCTGGTATGAATGTGCATTACTATCCTCAAAAATAAAATATAGTTTAGCTGTTCTTAAACTTTCAATCACCTCGCCCCTCCCTTTATGTATCAAGGTCACATCACGGACTCCCAAGATTTTGAACACCCTTTCTCGACTTAATATGCTTGATCAAAATACAAGCTCTAGTAGAGTTTCTTCATTGGCGACTATTTGGCAATGTAGTTTAGTATGGGCCATATTTCAGTTTTTCCACGAGGCCCTTCACAATCTGTAAAAGTGTGAAATCTCAAAGTTACATGAGAGACTCCACTAACCCCACGGAGTGGCACTAAAGCCCAACAGGGGTCCGCAGATAATAGTTTAAGAACCACTTATCTAGACAGTACCTCAAAACAGACGCACATGAGTAAGACGCAGTAAGGATTTCTAGTGAGTGAGCAACTGTCGAAAGTATGAAACTACGTTTTTCCAATCCACAATATCGAAACTGATTTCTTCCCCTGCAATTATTACAAGATCACACCAACAGACACTTCCCTGACATTAATGGGATGAAACTGTCCTTTCTCAATTCATATCAACTGGTGCTGAGAATCATTTTTATCTGAATATATCATCACATATTATGCTATTATTAAGCATTTTAAAAGATCGAAATTATAAATATATTACAACAGGTTAAGATATTATGAGTTTTAAATGTAAAATATTACAACTATATGATACAAATGTATTTTTTCACCATGCGAGTTTCAGAATTAATAGTGTTATTACTTACTAGTAGAATGCATGAAATTATGACTTGAAAGAACTCTGTAATTTAAGTCACATGTTTATATCAAGTGTATATTGAGAAAAAAAAACTAGTGTGCTTTAGACCACACAACTGAAGTAAAACTTCTTTAACTCCATCTATATGTACGTACATATATCTTTATATATAAAATATACGTGTCACAGTGTTTGTCCGCAATGGACTCCGAAACTACTCAACCGATCATAATATAATTTTACATACTGTGTGTCATTTCGTTCAACTTAAAACATAGGATGGTTTTTATTTCAATTAATCACGCCATAATTTTTTTATAGCCGGAAATGTGGAGAATCCGGAAAAAACGTTGCCAGATTTTGCGAATATTCCCGCGAAGCAAAATTTTCCCCTTTGTTTTGTCTATGTGGGTGCCAGAACACTCGCTTCTAATTTATTGCTTAGATCAGTGCAATCACTATTTTTTTATTAGGAGAATAAAACAACATTTTTCGAAGGGAGAGGTTGTATCAATGGTTGTATCAATTTTTTCATGGAGCATTGGCCAAAAAGAGATTAATTATAGATTTAAATGTTGGAACAATTAATTGTTCTCGAAATTTGATGAACGATATGAGATCGTAAATATAACCATTGTTTTGAATTCTCTTTTTGAATTAACTGATATATTGGAATAGCGCTTTGAAGTGCGTGAAGCCTGCTAAAGATAAGAAGATTTTATTCATTATGATAGAAAGCATCGAAAAAAACAAAAAAGTGCGAACAGCACTAAGATCAGCAGCGACACGGTTAATTAAAAACTTTGAGAATTTATTAAAAGAAGAACTAGCTGATTTTGATTCCCTTGAGGAAAATTTGAATTTAATAATAACTAGATCGGAAGAGTTAAGAAATATTGATGGCTTAATTTTAAGTGAAACCACACATTAGAACAATATGACACTGAATTAAGTTCTTCATTTGATTACTGTGACAAAATAACTACAACAATTTTTAGTGTCAAACAAGAAAATAAAACAAAAGTCGGATTCATTCCATTGTGTGTAGCGGTACAGATCAGAATTCAACTTCTGTAAATATAAATAACATTGTTAAACTTCGAAAGTTAATGATTCAAAAATTTTATGGAGATTGTACTCAGTTTAAAGCTTCTGGAATACGTTCCAAATTTCAATCCATGATATTAATTCACTTTCTAAAATAGAAAAATTTAATTATTTAAAAAGCTATGTATCTGGTTCAGATGCTCAAGCAATAGAAGGTTTTGAGATTAATGAATTAAGCTATGATTCTGCTGTTGAGCTTCTTAAAAAGGATTTGGAAAAAAAGAAGTAATAATTAATAACCATATGAATAAAAAATAAATCTGCTTCCAGTTTATAAATCGAATGACATTCCAAAGTTAAAAATGTTACATAGCGAAATTGAAGTAAATGTTAGGAGCTTATCCGCGTTAGGCTTAGAACCTAAATCTATGTTATTTGATGTCGTTTTGAAAATTATTCCTACTGAATTTACTCTAGAATATAATCGCAGAAATGTTGACAAAAAAATTGAGTCCAGATATAAATGATTTTTTGGAATTTTTCCAAACAGAAACCAAAAGTAGAGAGCGAACCTATTTTATGAAACTGGAATTCGACATATATATCTTTATGTATAAAATATACGTGTCACAGTGTTTGTCCGCAATGTACTCCAAAACTACTCAACCGATCATAATATAATTTTGCATATTATCGACACTATTGTTGATGAAAACAAAACCGCCAATTTTCCAACCGATTTTTTGAATTCTCTAGAAATAACAGGAATGTCATCACACAATCTTCGGTTGAAGATTAATTCCCTGGATATTCTTTTGCGTAACTTAACCTTTTCCTTGGCACCTTTCAAAAGCCGAAAATCGATAAAAATATCGATTTTTCAATTTTTACTTTAAAATGTAGTTTGATACCTCTGGCACAACTGTGCGAAGTTTTGAAACGATCTGATTAGTTTAAATGTAGTAAAATGTATTTTAAATATTTTGACAGGTCTAACAGCTGTTTAAATGCCACGTCCCCTCAATGTTTACACTTTTTTACTTGAAAATAAATCCAATATTTTATATAAAAAACTACACAGAAGAAGAAGAACAACGCTTTAAGCTGTAACTGTAACTATCAGCCAAGTTGTTTGTTTACATTAGGTTTGCCAGTTTTGCTTGCTGTGTGCTTTTTAGTTTGATTACTTTTTTACTTCATAGAAACTTAAAAAAAGCATTTTTAATGCTATTTCAATCATAATTCATTCATTCTTTTAGTTTTATCAGTTGTTATTATCACTAATATACCTCTTAGGAAGCGTTCATTGCATGCTTCGCAAATGAATGAAAAGCGATGGCGTAAAGAGAATTAAAGATTCATTAGTGTCAAATGTACGCCTTGAAATATTAAATACTGAGGTAAAAAAGGATACCTCTGCTGTTGGACATTATATATTGGTGGACTTCAACCAAGTTAATAATCTACTTTTAAGTACAAAGTGTCAATATTGTGAAAAACAAGGTTTGAAACTGGAGCTTGGAGCCAAGTTGGGATTTTCATACAATTTAAAACTATTGTGTAGCAACTGTGATGAAAACAAAACTGTTGTAAACACTTCTCTAAAGTCTGGTCCTACCAGCCATGATGTGAATTGGAGAATAACTCAAGCCTTTTCACACATTGGGAAAGGTTATTCAGCCATAGAAAAGTTTTGTATGGTGATGAATATGGATCCTTTTTCATCAACTACATATGGGAAGTGTGCAAGAAGACTGGATAACGCATACACTCTGGCATCTGAAAACATATTTGCGGAAACCCAGAGAGATATTAAAGATGCATACAAGAATGAAGTTCATAGTTCTGCTGAAATTACAGACCTAAGTGTTAGTTTTGATGGCACGTGGCTAACTCGTGGTCACTCCTCACTCATCGGTGTAGGGTGTGTTATAGATATGCTCACCGGTTATGTCGTTGACTTTGAAGTGATGAGTAAGGTGTGTCGTCATTGCTCTGTGGCAAAAAATAAGTTAGGCGAGTCAAGTGCTGAATTCAGCATATGGTATGAAGGACATAAAAGCGAATGTGATATAATCCACTTTGGCTCATCTACATCGATGGAAATGGAAGCTGCATTAAATTTATAGAAAAGATCCACATCACTCGGATTTCGTTATATCACAGTTTTATCCGATGGTGACTGTAAGACATTTCATAACTTGGTTGAGAAAAAAGTGTACGGACCGGATGTTGTGATAAAAAAGGAAGAATGCATAAATCATGTCAGTAAGCGGTTAGGAACAGCTTTAAGATCTATTGTTAAAGATTGTCGTGCTCAAGGTATTTCTTTAGGTGGAAAAGCTCATGGTAGTTTGAAAGAAGCTAGAATTAAGAAATTAACCACTTACTACCAAAAGGCTATTTTGAGAAACAAAGGGGATGTGAAAGCTATGAAAACAGCAATATATGCTACCTTGTTGCATAGCATTTCTACAGATGCTAAACCTCAGCATTCAAAGTGTCCTGCAGGAGCAAACTCTTGGTGTTTCTACCAATCTGCGATTGCTAACGGTGCAAAACCAAGAAATCATAAATTAAATGTAGGAACACCAATAAATGAAAAGTTCCTTCCAAAAATTCTTCCAATTTACCAAAGACTTGCATCTAATGAATTGTTAGAAAGGTGTATTCGATGCGGAACGCAAAATGCAAACGAAAGTTTGCATAGCATGATTTGGGCAAAGTGTCCAAAGGAAATTTTTGTGAATAAAAGACGTGTTAACCGGGCAGTAACAGAAGCTGTCTGTGAATTCAATAAGGGTACGGCACGTACCATAGTAGAAACACAGAAAGCATTAGGTGTAGCTACTGGAGGTTCTACCAAACAACTTGCTACTATCTTAGATTGTCGAAAACGACAATTTAGAAAACGACGTCAAAATACCAGTAATAAGCTGGCTCTTAAGCTTATTAAAAAAGCTATATATAGAAAAGAATTCTTAGCTAAGCGAAGAGAAGGAATGACTTATGGCGCAGGCTAATTTTAAAACAAAACTGTTTTGGAAAAATAGTGAATTTTAGATTTAACATGTTTTACTTTATTTTATATTAGATATTGAATTAAATAGCAAATTAATTTTAAAGTTTTTAAATTTTCTCTATTGTACATTTCATATACTTTCATTTTATTTATTTTATGTATTTCATTTATTTTTGAATATATATAATATATGTTTCTTGCAAAAATTAGTCAGATAATGGTATTTCCTATCTTTCGTAATTTTGAGATCAGACAGGCTTTTTATAAAAAGCTTATTTTTTTGTTTAATGTTTTGAAATTGAACTGTTTTATGCCTTATTTTAATAGTATATATCTATACAATATATTAACAACTTATTACAAAATCTAGATATTGTTTTGATATTTATTTATTGATTTGTATTCTTCAAATTACGTTTTCTCAGTTTGAGTTTTTTCATGAATACACAATATTTAAAAGTACAAAACTTCTACAGAAATTTATGAAACAACTTGAATTTTGGTCTGTATGTTTATTACAATGTACTTAATAAAATAAGGGATCCATTTTTCAATATTTTGATTAGAAAAAATTTTATAAAAGAAAATGTAGCAGAAATCATGCTTTTTTAGCCATTTTTCCGTTGTTGTATACATTTTAATTTTTTTTTTCCAAAACTAATTTGTTTATTGCAAAATGGATCCCTAAAGTTATTGCTAATAGTCTTATAAGCCTAAAAAAATTTTTGGTGTGAAAACAAAAATAATTGTAAAAGAAGAAAAAATTTAAAAATCGTTAAAAAATTTTTAAAAAATTTAATTTTTAAATTTTTTATTAAAGTTAGCTTTATTTTTCATGGTAAAATTTCTTTGTTTAATAGTAACTGTTTATAATATGCACAAAAGATAATTTAAAACCCTTAAATAAAAAAAAATTGAAAAAACGTGCCGAGTCACCTTAAATCCACCTAGATTATGCAACGGAGCACGTTTCATCATCAAAAGAATTACCGGGAACTTCTTGAAGCAAACATTTTGACTGTAAAGTTTAAACGAAAATTCAGTTATTCTACTACGGAAACTGTTGCCACGTATTCCACTGATAACGCCAGAATCAATAATACCATTCAAAATGCTTCAATTCCCGATTCGTTTGGCTTTCGCGATGACCATAAATGAATCTGAAACCCGAACAATATTCATTTGATACTTGGACTTAGAAAATCCATGTTTCTCGAATGGGCAACTAGATGTTACATGCTCAAGTGTGAGGAAACCGTTGAATCTATTTGAGTTAGCAAAATACGGGTTACCGAAAAATATTGTGCACCGATTAGCGATTAGTTGTATAGAATTATTTGTTGTTATACTTTAAAATGATAAAAAAAAATTAAAAATTACAAAGAATCAACGTTATTCACCACATTTATAAAATTAAATCTTCATATGTTGTTACTTAATGACTTCGTTTGTAATTCATGCATTATACTACACTCAAATAGGAGATGGATGAAATGCAAAATTAAAATAATTTGCTGTTTTATACTTTATTTCAACCCTCCAAAATTATAAAAGAAGATTAATTTGACTGCATTGAATAGCTTAGGATAATATTGAACTAACGTATTAAAGCCACAGCAACGCGTGGCCGGGTCAGCTAGTATATATATATATATATATATATATATATATGTTTGTGTATGTATGTATGTATACTATATACATGTATATTCATATACACATACAGTAGAACGTCGTTTATCCGAATCAATTGGGACCGGACACCATTCGGATACGCGATTGTTCGGATAACCGAAAACCAAATGCGATCCTTGCAGTATATAATACTGGACACTATACATATATTAAAAATCATCTATGCGGGAAACGTGCTAGAAGAAAAAGCGAAATAGGTGCAAAATGTCGCAATTTGATGGAGAATTGCTACTTTCGTTGTTGTTGTCCTCGTCTTCATCCGTTTCATCGTCGACAGGGTCATATTCTTCTTGCACGGAAGTCACTATCTCGTCATTATTTAGCATTTGAAATCCACAGTCTTCTGCATCGCATGCCATTCAGGTTTCTACATCAACAAAATTCAGCAAAAGAGCACGTATACACCCCTCAGTTGGAAACAAACTGGCCTAATAATCCACGCAGATGTTTAACAATTCACACAACTGAAATTCACCAAATATCCCTCACATTGGGTTTTCCCGTCATTATAGGCCTCACAGGAAACAAATGTTGTGCATTGCACTGTTCGAAATCGTATCCAGACTTTGGTTCGGATATAAGTTGTTCCGGATAATAAACGTTCGGATAAACGATGATCTACTGTATTAATTTTCTACAAATATTTAAATTTATTATAGATTTTCGTCGATAAATTAATATTGTTGAATAGATCTTTTACATTTGGTCATTATTTTCATTATTGGATACATCAGAATTTACTGTGTTGATTGTAAGAACGAGACAATAGGTTTATGTTATGAGAAAAAAGATACATACGTTTTCGAATGAAAATCAGAAAGATATCTAGAGAACACTGTATCGATTGTTGTTCCATGACTTTTGGTAGGCTCATTTTGGTGATTATTCATTTTATTCATTTGTAGTTCTAATTTATCTTGTAGAAACTTTTCCAAGAGTTGTCCATCTTCGGACACGAAATTAACATTGAAATATCCTGCTAAAATTAGTGGCAACGTATGATAGTTTTCTCCTAATTCTTCTGAGCCTTCTAGACCGGAAATCCTGTCTTAATATAAACATTTTATAATATTTTAACTGTGCTATTGGGTGAAATGTAAGCAACTACCATTGTGATGTTTGTTCCATTATCCAAAACACAGTGGTAATAAAATGTCCATGTTCGAAGTTACTATATTCGAGACATCATTTGATTTTGATTCAGCCACTCCTGCTGATCTAACATTTTTGCGCTTAAATTTCACATAACAATTAAAATTCGGGATGCCAACAAGTTCACCATCATTTGATTGGTTTTCTGATAGAAACAAAATATTGCTTGAATAAATTACCGGATCGCTCAAGTCCGAAAAGTTGTCCAACATGGACAACTTTTTTCTGTCATTCATGATATCAAGAATCGTTCTTCCTTTTGTTAACAATGTGTTCAACGAAGATTTTCCTTTTTAAAACCCATGTTGGTATTCTCCAACTATATCATTAGCCAAAGGTTTCCATCTATTAAAAAGGTTGATCACACACAAGAATACTGTATAGATGCTATTTAAAAGACAAATACCTTGATAATTGCAGTAGGTGGGGAGACCTTTTTTATGAATAGGATATAAAAGGAACTCTCTCACTCAATCGATTACTCACTCGATCACTCCCTCACTCGATCACGCACTCACTTTATCAGTCACTCACTCGATCACTAACTCGATCACTCATTCGATCCCCCACTTGATCACTCATTCGCTCACCCACTTGATCACTCACTCGCGCACCTACTGGATCACTCACTCGCGCACCTACTAGATCACTCACTCGATCTCACTAGTTCATTCATTTGATCACTCGATCTCACTAGTTCATTCATTTGATCACTCGATCACTTGATCACTCACTCGATCTCACTAGTTCATTCATTTGATCACTCGATCACTTGATCACTCACTCCCGATCAATCTCTCTCTCTCACGATCAATCACTCGATCTCTCATTCATTCACTCACTCGATCACTTGATCACTCACTCGATCAATCTCTCTCTCTCACGATCAATCACTCGAACTCTCATTCATTCAATCACTCGATCACTTACTTACACGCTTGATCACTCACTCGATCACACTGTGTGCTCTCTCTTTCTTCCCTCTAGAGTAATATACGAAATGTAACTCTGTGTCTTTCTATCATCACTAACTTATATCCCCCTTCAACTTCCGTTCGCCTCCTCCGATTACACTTTTCATAATGCTCTCGTCACCCATTCACCAGATTATTCCACAAGCCAAACGTGCGTAAAGAAGTTTTACTTCAAAAAATTATTCCAATTATGGAAACTATTCATAATGTCTACCTTAAGAAAAGGAGAAAAATTTAGCTTAGGGATAATTTTTTATAAATTTAGTATAGTTTTAAAAATGGTGAAGAAAGAAGTATATAAATTTTTTCGATGCAAAATGGAAAAATTACTTTTTTTTATTACTTTAACTACAAAGAGTATTCTTATTTTAATGTCATGTATTTCTAAAATCTTACTTTGACTGTTTTATAAGAAAAAAGAAATCATTATAAAGAAAAAGAGTGATTTTATTCAAAATTTCTCTATCTAACATTTACAAAAATACCTTCGTTGACTTCACTTACGTTAAACATACAAATATTTCCTTATTTTCATTGCTATTCATCATTTTTAAAATACACTTTGCGTTAATATTTATTAATTATAATTAATAAAAACTTATAAAATTTATATTTACCTTAATATTTTTTAGAAATACAATAGTTTATTCCATTATTGAAATATCAAATTAATGTAAAATTAGTATACGGGAAAGTGCTAAAATAAAAATTAATAAGTTCTCCAAATTTAAAAAAATACCAAACTAGTTCACTGATGGTATAATAATGATAAGGTAGAGTAATTAACAGATCTGAAGATTGTGACGGACCCTCTTTGCACCTTTCTACTAATCCTCTTCGAGAAGAATAATTATTTAACTGTTGCTAGAGTTAAAAACTGCCTTCCGTAGAGAGAACTTTATTGTATGCTAATCTGAGTACTATTTAAAATCTGGCATAGTAAGTGTTAGAGTTAGGATGTTATTATTATGAGATTAATGAACTGAATTTCGGAAGCCTTGATGGATTTGTGAAGGAGCTTCAGACCGGAATATACATTTGACCCGAGTGAGGTCTGACAAGTGTTGTTTCATTGATAACTCATTTAAGAGCTTAATAATTCAAAGTCTTATGAATTTAAGGTATTTAATTTATTTGGTTGTTTCTTCGTTTTATAATTTTTATTGATAGTGAATTGATAAACCAAATAAAGTTAGTTATTTTCATAACAACGTATGTTCATTCGGAGTCCCAAACTTTACCTGCAACCTTAATGGTGTGATATGATAACTTAATAAAATTATATCGAATCAACTGCTTTAAACTTTGAACAATGTATGCATTACACAAACTAATAGGATAGTCACGTAGAAAACCGTATATTACAAAGTTTTGAGAATGCTAATTCTTTACTATTTTTATTAAGGGGAGTCAGTAGGGTAAACACCTTCGGGAAGTCGATTTTGAGTTTTTGATATTTCTAAAACCCCCAAATCAGGACCTTTCCAATGATGTACCGTACTTGCCATTTTACTAATTAAAAGTATGTTAAAATGATTTTCAAAAAATAATCAGCTGATTAGCCACGCCCCCTTTGACAGATAGAAATGTAAACATTGACCTCTTAAATCTGGGAAGCTTTTCTAAAGCCACTCTCTGTTTTATTTATTCATATGCAATTAACTGTAGATTAACTGCAAGCGTAACCGTCAGGGTTGTTTACCTATTTTGGAGCGCATACACGTTTTTATCGTGTGTGTTTGGGTTTTTAAATTAAATATATAAAATTTCTAAAATTCAGAAATTTTGAAATTTCGAAATTTTTGTTTCTTTATTGGCTAGACATAAAACCATAAAGGTACGTTTTAAGAAGGTATGAACATAGTAATAGTTCAATAATCATAGTAACAGTACTTCAAATACTAAAAGAGTAATGTCAATCCACAAGGTTGACATACACATGACTCAAAGGAGACATGTGCAAAATAAAGTTTGATTAGAGTTTTTCTTCTTATTAAAGTAAGTATTAAAAATACCATTATGAATTAAAATATTCTTAAATTTGCTTTCAAGAATTAAGTTCATTGTAAAATGTGTAAAAGAGGTTTAGACATGCAAGTTTTAAAAGGTAAGTTTGGGCTGGAAATTTGTCCTGAAATGTTGTGCTTGTCCATATGATGTAGAATTCTCTTTTTTAAATATTCATGAAGGAATGCAAATTGCCACAATAAATACCAGGTTTGTATATGCTGCGTGTTCCATTGGTAGATGTGCAGAAGCTGGGAGAATGTTTTACAGCATAATGAATCTTCGGCAACCACCTACAAGGTTTTCTCCTTACGGTAAGCGAATCTCAAATGATGTAAAACTTGTTTAAGAGGAGTCCATTCAAAATGCTGCGAGGGAAGCTATTTGTGAAAATGACGGTAATAATAATAGTGTGGACATGGCAGAAACGCGGTTACACATCATCAAATGGTGCAGTTACTGTGACCAGCATTGATACAGGTAAGGTGATAGATGTCAATATTCTTTCGAAATATTGTATATGAAAAAAATGGGCACATAAAAACATTGTTTTTGACCTGTTGGTGAAAATTCATGGTGTGGATATAAACAGGCTGAAGAATCGGGCAAGTCTTACAAACATAAAAAGTCTTCCGGTTGCTGTTGTAGTAGCAATGAGTTCTATATTTAGATATCTTTCCCAGCTTGATTTGTTGAGATAATTTTTGCATCGAAAAACACAAAACCCGAATGAAAGTTTTCATAATGTCATTTTATATCACGGGTTCCGAAAACAACATTTGTGCACATTGAAACACTTTCAATTGTTTATATTGCTGTTTGTTCCTTTAATGATGGTAATGTATCCAAATTAACAAAATCTTCAGTAAATGGCAGTAGGACCTGGAGAATATTCGGTAAGTGCCATGAAAACTCTCGATAGAGAAAAATTAATGAAATCTAGCATGCTTTTTCTGGATGATCAAAGAAAATTAGAAAAGTTAAAAGAAAAAAAGAAGAAGATAATATTAAGAAAAATAAGGTAATAACCGGCTACAGTGCAAGATCTTTTTGATGAGGTAAAATTTTATATAAAAGCTACTGTTTTCTGAAAATTTTCTTTTCTAAACTTCTCATTTCTATAAATTTACTGTATGCATGAACTGGAAATTTTTATTTTATATTTCATATATATTCTTGTGTATACTGAAGTGAAATTTTTGAAATATTCCTCAGACATTTAGCTAAAAAGCATATGTCGTAGCACAAAAAAGGAAAATTTTTATTAAATTTCTTATTTTACTCTGCAAAAATTATTTTTTTTAATCAGGCTGATCAATTTTTTAAAAATGATTTCACTTCTGTATAAAAATAAATGTTTATTTAATGCACACACAAATATATCTCAAAATGCATTGCATGAAGCTTGTTATATACAAAAAAAAAATCATAAATTTCATGTTTAAAAACACAAAAATAGTTTTCTTGTTGTTTTGGATACTATCTATGTAATATTTATATAATCTTTTTAATTCTTATATTTAAAGAAATTGTGATTATACATGTGAATATACAAAACACTAAAGAAATTTTTCGAAGTGCCATATAATCATGTATCACTGTCTTATATAGATTATATTTTTTAATTTGTGTCTTCTTTCTCAATAATTAATTGTATGCATGAACTGGAAATATTTATTTTATATTGCATATATATTATATATACTGAAGTGAAATTTTTGAGATATTCCTCAGACATTTAGCTGAAAAGCAGATGTCGTAACATACAAAAGGAAAATTTTTATAAAATTCATTATTCTACTCTACAAAATTACATTTTTAAACATACTGATCAATTTTTTTTAAAAAAAATTCACTTCTGTATAAAGATAAATGTTTATTTAATCTACACACAAATTTTTAAGCTTTGTGTTCAATATTTTCTTAGTAAAAGGTACATAAATATATCCCAAAATGCAATGACCTTTTTCGTTGCACAAAACTTGTTACATACAAATAATACACAAATTTCATGTTTAAAAACACAAAATCAGTTTTCTTGTTGTTGTTTTGGATACCATTTATGTAAAATTTTAAGAATACTTTTAATTCTGATACTTTAAGAAATTGTGTTTACATGTAAATGTATAAAACACTAATGAAATTTTTCGAAATGTCGTACAATGATGTATTACCAAAGCCATATTTTCATGTATTGACACATTTTTACATGGTATTTATGATGCTTATAGTCAACTTGGATGGACAGTAATGTATCAGAATAGAAAATTCTTCAAAAATTGATGCATAATTTGAGAAAAATGATGCAAATGCTATAAAATATCTCGATAGATTAAAAGTGAAAAATGCTATACATGTATTTTCTGAGAAATCTAAGTAAAAGAAATAAGTAAAAAGTCTTAAAAGTTATTGAGAATAAGCTAATATTTAAAAAAAATTGTGCAAATACAGATTGTATTCAATAATTTTTTTGATGAAGTGACATTTTATAATAAAAATCCAATTATCTCAAAACGGTGTTTTTAAAAATGCGTGTACCATTTTCTCAGAACCTATTCAACGGAAGCACTTTCAATCTTCACTTATTATTACTGATATGTTAATATATATACTGAAGTGAACTTTTATTAATATACCAATAATATTTTTGTAAAAGTCAGTTATCGTGAACAAAATGACATTTTTCAAAAAATTCATAGTGATACATTACGATGAAAGTTTTTGAAAAAACTAAACGATATATTTGAAAAAGTTCACTTCAGTTTAAATAAAAAAGTCTAATTAATATACAGAAAAAAATTTAAGTCTGTACATTTAATATTTTATGAGAAAAAGGCACATAAAAATGCTCAATTTAACATTAGCGGGATAGGGGGTACCGACTTACCTTTATGTGACATTTTTCTTAGAACTCTCTAATTCAACAAAACTAGCTCTATCAAATGTAGAAAATATTAATCATGATTCTACTACGATCTTTTTCAAGCAATTCGAATGTGCTTGAAAACACACACACATCTAAAATCCAAAATGACCAAATTGAAGTTACATAAACAATAATGGAAAAGTAAATTTAAAAAAAATTGGAAATTAGCTCATTCTTGCTTCTTTTTCTTGTTAACTTTAAAAAACAATAATTGATGGCTAATAGTTCTTTTTTACAAGTTTTTTTTAAAAGAGCAGTATACTTTTAAAAGTAAAATATATTTTGATTTGCTTCAAAATATAAATAGGTGAACAATTTAACGGATAAAACATATACTGGTTTTCCAAACCTTTATTAAAAAACTTCTTAAATATAAATATTTCATGATATGGAAAATAAATATTCATCAAAGGGAGAAGGGGATTTTGCAACCAATTTAGAACTAAGACAATCAACAAATTTAAATGAGGAAGATTGTAAAATCTTTCAAATAAAATATATCATGTTCTAACCCTATTTCGGGCAAAGCTGCATACTTTCTTTAAATGAAATGTTTAATAAAATTTAATATCAACGAGAATATATTTAAACAACAAAAATATTCGTTAATGCTCTTAATATCTTAAAAGAGAATTTGACTAATTCCACATTTTATTGCATTTTCTTCTTATTTCAATTTAATTTTTGAATATAAACTTTGCTTCGCTGATTAACATCATGTTTTTTATCAAAAGGGACACATTCATGCTTCTTGTTAAATTTATAAACTATCTAAGATTTAATTATTTATTGAATTGAAAAATTATAATTATTATGTTTGGAATGGCATTTGCTTTTAAGACCTCTTTCAATTCAGTCTGCAAAGGTAAATAAAAATACATAAATAAATCAAATCGATACCTTTTAAGAGTAATTCAGAAATTTATAGGTAATTCATTAAAATTTTAGTTACGCTTGCATGTTAATGTTTGATACTGTCTTCACATGCATTAATGCAAAATGAATCGAGAGTTTCAATTAGCAATAATTCGCCTTTTGGCACTTATTTAAACATTTTTGATCCTTAAGAACACAAAAATCAACATTAATACCTTTCATAGACAATTCACATTTCAATGTATATTAATTAAAATAATCATAATTCTACATTAGTCAACTATTCAATCTGTTTCACAAACGACATTTTAATGGAGTTGTGAAATAATGAAAGAATAAGAGATTATTCGTCATTTATTAATCAAAACGGAAGTTCAAAATGTTTTTTAAAGCTATATTATTTTTAGAGCAATCAGGAAAAAGAGAACACTTGCTTGTTAGAGAGCAAAACACAGGAAGAGACAGAGAAACATTATCACACACATGCATAAATTAAAATGCGTGAATTAATAAATAAATAAGGAAATTTTTCAAATATAAATTATATTTTTTTTTATCTTTAGATAATTTTAAATATTTTCAGAGTGGCTCTCTAAAATAATAAATAAGTACCCAGAAAAATAGAGAAAATTAAGATGACTGACTAAATTCGAAACCTTAATTTTGAAAAAAGTTTAAAAAAGAATATTTTTTTTTATATTTAGTTTCAATTGAATTAGAATATACACAGATAATTGCTTTAAGAATATCATTATAAGAAAATGCATTTAAAGACAATTTTTTGACAAAAAATGAAGAAAGATTGAGCCATTTTCAAAATATTCTCTTTTTATGAAAATGCTTCCATAACATATTTTTTTCTCAAGACTTCTATAGCGGGGTTGAACTAAAATTTGAGAAAAATTCACATTATTTTTGATTTGTGATCAATTGTAGCAAAAACTGGTGTTTATTGATAACATTTTCTACTATGCTGTAATAAAATATGAATAAATCCACTTTTCAATATGTATTCCAAAATTTTAGTTTAATTCCGGTATAGAGTTTTTAGCTATATGTATAGGCAAAGTATTATTACTATAGAAGCATTTTTCGTAATAGAAGAATGTTTCGAAAAATTGTCATATCTTATTAATTTTTTTCGCGAAATATTTTCATTTAAATAATTTTTTTCTTTTGGTGATATATAGTTGAAACAATTTTTTCTGTATATTCTAAATCAACTGACAAAAAATCTCTCTCTCTGTACACACACACACACATACATATATATATATATATATATTCATGCATTTTTTCAAAATCGCGGATTAGATCGTAATCAGTCCACTCCAAAAATAAATCAGTATTATTTTTTTGGAATGTCTTACATATTGTATGGTAGAAGCAAATAGATCAGTATTTCTTCTCAAGAGATTCTAAGACAACTAAGATTAATAGATCTAAAAATTCACAAGTAAAATAAATAATGAGTAACTGGTTGTTTCCGCTTTTGTCTCAAAGGAAGGAAGTAGATCGGGATCTTAATCGATATCGTCTCAACAGTTTCCTTTGCTTGATCTGGGTACAAACAGAAGAAAAGTGTTTTTGATATTCTTTCTTCTTAACCTTTAAAGCGTTTAAGTAGGTTTTCAGGAATTGTGACCTGTAAACTCTCCCCACTGTTCTTTAAAAATATTATTAAGTAATAGTTGGAAGTAGCGCTTTGATTACGGATTATTTAGTTCATTCATCTTGCTATATAAATAAAATAAAATGTTTCTTCAGCAAAACGTTATTTTTAGCCTTTATATAAGTTGGAAACGTAACTAAAATTGTGTTATTTGTTATAAAAAAAACCCATATAAGTAGCATTTTTGGAGCATCTACTAAAAATATTAAAAAATTGTTTCATCGGAATGATTTTGTATTAAGGTTTTATGAAAAGAACAAAAATGTAGCTATTGGTGAAACATTTCGTAATTTTAAATCTAGATCAGGTGAAGAGAATAATACTTCACTTGGCATCCCATTCACAAACTTTTCAAACCACGCAAATGTGAAGCATTAGAATTTCAGCAGATTTAAATCGCATATATCCCTATGTGGTAATAATTATTTATTACCATCAAAAATTGAACCCACAGTTGTAAGAAACAATAGATATATTCTAAATATTTTAACAAATTTGTCGATATTTAAAAGTGTTTTTTTTTATTTGTAATATTATTCCAAATGGTATTTTGTATGACCATCTTTCCATTTTCTTAAGTTAAAATACTTTGATAAAAGTTAATATATATTTAGATTAATGTAACTGAAGAGCCAAGAAAACTGGTACAGGTATGCGTATGAAAATAAAGAAATATGGAGCTAATCAGCGTAGGGAGCTGCAATCAGCAAAGCCTATATAGAACAACGAGTGTCTGGCACAGTTGTCAGATAGGTTACTGCTGCTACAATGGCAGGTTATCAATATTTAAGAGAGTTTGAACGTGGTGTTATAGTCGGCACACGAGAGATGGGGCATAGCATCCCCACGGTAGTGATGAAATTTGGATTTTCATGTACGACGATTTCACAAGTGCACCGTGAATATCGGGAATCCAGGTAAAACATCAAATCTACGGCATCGCTGCGGCCGGAAAAAGATCATGTAAGAATGGGACTAACGACGACTGATGAGAATTTTTAAGCGTGACAGACATGCAACCCTTCCGCAAATTGCTGCAGATTTTTATGCTGGGCCATCAACAAGGGTCACGGTTCGAATCATTTCAACGAAACATCATGGATATGGGATTTTGGAGCCGAAGGCCCACTCGTGTACCCTTCTTGATTGCACGACACAAAGATTTATGCCTTGCCTGGGCCCGTTAACACCGACATTAAATTGTTGATGACTGGAAACACGTTGCCTTGGTAGACGAGTCCAATTGAATTGAGCTGATTGACGTGTGTGGGTTTGAAGACAACCTCATGAATCCATGGACCCTACTTGACAACAAGGGACTGTTCAAGCTGGTGGAGGCTCTGTGATGGTATGGGGCATGTGAAGTTGTTGTGATATGGAACCCTTGATACGTCTAGATATGACTCTGACAGGTGACAAGGTACGTAAGCACCCTGTTTGATCAAGTGCACCCATTCATGTCCATTGTACATTCCGATGAACTTGAAGAATTGCAGCAAGGCAAAGCGACACCCCATAGGTGCAGAATTGCTACAGATTGGCTCCAAGATCAGTCTTCAGAATTTAGACACGTCCGCTGACCACCAAAATCCACAGACATGAACATCATTGAATATATATCGGATGTCTTGCAACATTCAGAAGAGATCTCCACCTCTTCTTATTCCTACTGATTTATGGACAGTCCTGCAGGATCCATGGCCATGGTATCAATTACTTCCAACACTACATCAGACATTAATCGAAACCATGCCACTTTGTGTAGCGGCACTTCTGCAGACTCGTGGGTGCTCTACATGATATTAGGCAGGTGTACCAGTTTTTTTGGCTCTTTCAGTGTATAACAAGAAAGCTTATTACCTTATAATAAAGAAGCTTATCATTTAGCTTATTACCTAAAATTAATTTGGATTTAAAAGACCATTTTTTGGCAGGAATTATGTTTCTTACTGGCCACTGAGAATAATTCAAATGTAAGAACTCACATTTTGCCTTTCATTTTAATTCGTATTACATGATATTTATAAAATATAATTTGCAAATACATCAACAAGGTGAATTATAAAACTAATATATTTTGCATCAAACAATTTAAGAATTCATACAAGTTACTTTCCTTGAAATTTGAAATACAGAACTAGTCTCCCTTTGATATTTAAAAAATAATGAGCTGGTGGAAGGAATTCTTTACAATACCTTATGAAGGATTAAATAAATATATATATGGAATAATTAGGATGTGGCATAGGGAATTCAATTGTATTTAGACGATTTGGTATTGAGAAGATATTTTATCTGCTTACAATCGTGGCAGAATTCTGGAGGAAGTATCTTGCTACTTAAAATTCCATATTGGTTGAAGATCACCAACATATAAAGCCACTACATAAAAGGCACACCGAAAACAGGCGTGATTTAAGGGACTATTCAAAAAATATTCATTGTTTACTTTGATGATCTAATTTATATATATATATATATATATTTGTCAGCATTTAGAATCATATAATTTCCGGTAAAGACTGTTATGATTGGTCAGAATATACGGATAATGCTAGATTGCATCATCTGTTATAAAAACAATAACGTGCAACTTGTTGAGGGAATAAAGTTGTGGTTATTTCCCATTAGGTGGATAAACTAAAACTTAATTATCACATAAGTCTTGAAGATCTCAAGATCATGTATATATATATATATATCTGTGTGTGTGTGTGCGTCCGTGCGTGTGTCTGTGTTTATGAGTGTGTAATGTAGTAGTTGATACATTATTTTTATTGTAAATATAATGAAATCAGTTTTATAAAAATACCTACGTAACGTAAAATGATTCATTTCCAAGAGATATTGGGAATCGGTAGATTTAGTGCATTACAACTAAGAGGATTTGTACTCCATTGTAAAATACTTTTAAATGGATTAAAATGATATTTAGTTACTTAAAAATAAGAGTAGTGGGTAACTAATGCATCTATAGCCATTCCTTTCACCTGTATATTAATATTTTGAGTGAAACAAGAATATATTTATCTTCTTTTTGACAGATGGTTGAGATAAAGTATAATTTGTTTGAGCTTTCTAAGAGAAGACATTAATTACGAGACATCTGAATTCATTTTAATACAATCTTAATTATAGATCCATTCGTCGTGACAGTCATATTTAGCATTTATTCCAATAGGAAAAATCAATAAAAAGATGTTAAGACTGCGGTGCATTTTCTTGCATGATAATGAACTGTGATATTATAATAGAAAAAAATTATTTGACGCCATTCTTTTATTTTTTCCTAACTCATTCAATTAAAAACATATTTTTATAAATCAGAAGTATGC
Source organism: Trichonephila clavata (assembly GCA_019973975.1). Classification (NCBI taxonomy): domain Eukaryota; kingdom Metazoa; phylum Arthropoda; class Arachnida; order Araneae; family Nephilidae; genus Trichonephila; species Trichonephila clavata. The sequence continues at coordinate 38 of BMAO01037920.1, read as the reverse complement.
AATTTGTATCTTAACATATATGAAATTATGGTAAAAGT
>BMAO01037919.1:0-18787 GCA_019973975.1 Trichonephila clavata | reverse complement strand
AGGATTTTGAGCCACGACAGACTTAACTTGCATCAGTTGCTTTACACGGCACGTCTTCAGTACAATAGTGTTCGAACTCATGACACGCTGGTCACGAGTTCGTGACCTGACCACTAGGCTACCATGACCCCATTGCTTGGAAAGTCGATTTAATTTGTACAATCAAATACTAGCGATTTGATTCAAAATTTTATTTACTCGTTTGTTACAAAATACAATGGAAAGTTTTTCTTGTCTCTTAAAATTACTTTTGGTTAAAAGATTGAAAAATGCGAAATTTTTAATCTACAAAGCATAATATAAATACTTTACAAAACCATTTACGAACACCCATCAGGAAAAATACACACGGAATTCAACAATAAATTTTATTTGTCAAATATTTATTATCTTAAAGCTTCAACAAAAATTTGACAACTATTTACTACATAGTATCTAGGTGATATCTACTAATAATTTTTTAGTTATTTTAGTACAACTTGTATGCTTAAAAGAATGATATTTTTCAAATGTTTCTTTAAAATTTTCAAAGATAACAGATAATTCCTTCCAAAACATTTTAGAAGTTTTATTTTACACTAAAAAAAGTATTCATACATTTTAACATTACCCTAAAATTTTATATTAAGTAATTCTATATGAAATATATAAGAATCCCGAGCGCGTTGTTTAATGTCAACAACAAATTAAAATTTGAAAATCCTTCAAATGATTATCAAACCATATCGCTAAATTTGATAATATATTATGTTTTTGTAACCAAATTGATTTTTTTAAGGAATTAACTACCTGCAGAAATGTGATAAAATTCTTTCGGTGTGTTATTACCTTATTTTACTGTCATTTCATTTAACTATTCCAATTTAATTTATTTTATTCTCTTTACTATTAAAATACTTTTACTACTACAAGTAAATATTCTCTTAAATTTGAGTTATGTTAGCCAGAATGTTTTTCCGTAAATCTTCCCACTTAGTAGAGATTTATAATATTAAAATATTTATTCCTTTTGCTATAAATAGAATGTTTAAATGAATCAGACGATTTAAATTCTACATATTAGTTTAAGAAGACTGCCTACATTCAAAACCTGATTTGCAAAAGCGCAAAAATGAATAATCTTTTGTGATTTAATTGCAGTTTAATTCAATATACACATAAAAAATCGTATTAAGAATAGTATTACAAAAAAAATATTTATATAAGTATTTTTGTTTTTTGGCAAAAGAAAAAAATACATGTTTTGGAAACATTTTCCTTTTATGAAAAATGCTTCTTTATTATATTTTACCTATATATAGCCGGGACTCTGCACAAAAGCTGAACCAGAATTTTTGAAAAATTCACATTATTTCCAGTAACGATCCAGGGAAATAATAACAGGTGCTTTTTGTTAAAATTTCTCTACTTGGATATGTTAAAATCCACCTCTAAATGTCTGTATTTGTGGATAAATCTACCTCTCTAAATTGATATTTCAAAAACTCTAGCTTGCTCTCCATACAGAGAGAGAGGAAATACTAATGTGTTGTAGAAGCATTCTTCGTGAAAAGATAATGCTTTGAAAATAAATTGTTTTTTCCTCTTTTTTTGCCAATAAATTCCACTTAAATAATTTTTTGTGGTAATATTCTTAAAATCATTTTCTATTTACATTCTTAAGAAACTGACGTTGGAAAAAATCTGACGTGTAGAGGAGACCGATGCATGCTAAATCTGTCAAGGCTCAATGTCCTCCATGGATGTGTGTGGTAACAGGAGAGAGGTTACAGCTCAAGAGTTGTAATCCTCACTTCTCAGAGGCTCAAAATTACGAAGTCCGTTGCCAATAGCCCTAGTTTGTTTCACAGTGTGACGCTAATATAATTCTCTTTCATTCAACTATTACACTAATATATATTTATATATATTACCATCTTTTATTTAATATTCATATCTAAAAAATAGTCGAATTCCGGGAACATAAATTAAAAATTTTTTCCTTTATTCTGTTTTCTAAGAAATTAGTCTTAAGACCATGCGCTTTAAAACAGTTTTCACCCCACTCCTCTCAAAACAGTTGCGAATCCGGAAGTTGAGCAAACGACATTCGATTCGTCAGACAACGAGCAGACGATAAATTAATTGATGCCACTAGACAGGTGCCTAATTGTCCTTGTTAGCTAGGAAGCAAGTTTCTCACGTTTCAACAAATGCTTTACAGCCGGCCTACTTTAGATCTAACAATAACCGCGAGCTCCCATGGTAAATAAAATGAAAAAATAAAACAAAAAATTGAGGAGGGTGGAAGACAGCGTCGTCGGAGCAGAAAAGATAGGGGAGGGGAGGGTGATCACTTTGTTTTAGAAGTGTCAGAATCCTGCCAAATACCGTCCATCATGGAACATGACGACGGATTCTAAGAGACTCAATTGCTTCACACAGTTAAAGAAGAAAAGTTGGAAGATGTCTTTGTTAAAATACAGTTGTCATTGGAAATGCGTGTTTATGATAACTGGTGGAGTTTTTAGAAACAGCGTATTGTAACCAATGCATTGCAAAACGAATATCACAAATTTCAGTTTAAGGAACCATAAACAAAAAGTGTTTTTAAGTGTGTATTTTAGATTTGTCTGTTGATTTATCAGAAGAAATATAATCATAAGTTTTAAATGAAAATGAAAAAAAAAATAATAATTAAGCTTTTAAATTATAATATGCAAATTAATATGCAAATTTAAATGAAGTACTTCTATAAAAAAGTTTCACCCAGTGGTGCACACGAGGGGGAGGGAGGGTGTCCCCGGATCCGGAGTCACCCATAGCTCTTTATTTTTTCCCCCGAATGTTTATAATCCATTAGTGGTGCTCACAGAAATTTTCACGAGGGGGGGGGGGAGGGTCCAGAGTCGAAAGTCCACTATTCTCGTATCATGCTTCAATACACCACTCAACATAAACTTTTGATTTTGTCGATTACAGAAACAAAAACAGTAAAAAATTAATTAATTAATAACTTTTTGTTCCCAACAATCGACAAAATCAAAAGAATTATTTGGAGGCATATTGTAGTATGATACGAGAATAGTGGACTTTGACCCTGATCCTCCCCCCTTCCTTGAAAAAATACCTGTGTGCGCCACTGTGGATATCAACAATATAAGCTATAATACTTATTTCTAAATACTTATTTCTAATAGTATTTCGTTACGCCCCCTTTTAGTGAATATTTCGATACCGCCCCCTCCACTCTAGAGAAATAAAGTGTACATAATATATGGTGAAACAAGAGTTAAGTTTTAAAAATATCCTATTACTAAAAGAATATATTTTTTTAATTTCATTTTTTTTCTTAAGTCCCAGATTTTTTTACTTGAGAATCTAAAATATCTATTGCCACAAATATATTTAAATGTGTAATATTATATATTTAGTTATAGTTAGGATATTGTTGGAATTGAAACGCTACTGAATTCTTCTTCATTTAAAAGAGTGGAATAAATGTTTAGATTACCTGCTATAAAGACAGGCAGGGGTATGATGATACGAATAATTCATAATAAACTATTGCTTCAAAATAAATATAAATTGACAGTTTCAGCTTTTAAAGAATCACTCGTTAATCCCTGTTAACATATTAATTATTTTCTTGGATAATATACGTAACGAAATGCATGGGACGAAACATGTTTCCTACTGCTCAAAGACAAAGACAAACGTTCACTACAGAAATTAAATGCGCTATATCATTCAATTTAATGTACGTCTGAATGTAATGTATCTTTAAGTTTTTCATCCACTTCCGAACTACCGAAATATGTGAATTTTCGTACATGTGATACAGGAATGATTTAAATACATACAATCAATATAAGGTAAACAGTATTAAAGTTTTCTTTTGTTAGTACATAATCAGCGAGTTTTCTTAGTCTTTTTTGGTTAATCTGCCCAAGTCCCTCCGTGCCATCTCAACGCCCCCCTGAAAGCCTCAAACGCCCACAAGGGGCGTTATCGCCCACGTTGAGAACCTATGGTCTAAATCCTTAAGAATGAAGCATAATAATATGCATGGTTCTTTGTAGACATTTATAATTTAATTTGTATTTACCAGGCTAAGAGTTCTTTAAATATTTTGAATATATCTAACATCATTTAATTACATTTTTAAAAAATATGTTCTAAATGCTAAATTTATGACGTTCCCATGATAAATGCAATCACGTGTTCTCCCCATTGAATTTAAACCTAACCTTCAACTTTTACTTGTTGTTCTACTTGTAAAATTCAGTTACAATTTCGAATTTGATAGTTTAGAAAACAGATTCAATGGGCATTTTAATAAAATTACCACCTTTAATTAACTTATCAATTTACTATAAGAAGATTGCTTAAATAAAGAGTGCGACAAACTAAATTACCACTTAAATATCAACAGCAATACTGAAAGTACTTAATTTTGACAAGAATTCCACAGCTCTGATTATATTTCTCTATAGATATCGAGGGTGTCCTTACTGAAACTCCGATGGCTTCTTCTAAATTCAGTCTCAGCCTGACGACCATCGACGGACGGAGAATATTAGGGCCCCTCCTGCAAAGTCAGGTTTTGACTTTAATATTTTATGAATTGATTAAATATGTATTTTGGGCCAATAGAATTCTGCCACCTCCCTCAATGCGGGAAATGAAGTAGTGTATGTTACATCGCTGAACATCTCTCGACTACCTCTCTCTCTTAACTTTAAATAACATTTTCACAGATCACGGTTCCTATTGAGAAGGCAATTTTATAATCATATAGTAGTTGAGAAGAAATTCCCTAGTTCAGCGGTTCTTAAACTTTCGATAACTGAGCCCCCCTTTATGTATTAACTTGATATCGCGGTCCCCCCCCCCAAGATTTTGCATACCCTCCCTGAATTAATATTCTTGATCAAAATGATTCTTATAGAATTTTTTCAATTTTGGCATTTTAGTGATCTAATCTAGGTTAGCAAATTTTTAAATTTTCTGTAAGATCTTTCAAACTCTGTGAAAGAGAAAAATCTTAATATTAAATGAAAGAAAGACCTTCGCAGACCCCCCACAAGGACACTGGGAATCCCCGGTGGTCCATGGACCTCAGTTCAAGAACAGCTGCTCTAGAGGATTAGTGAAAGGCGTGGACAGGATCCGTTACAAAATCTCTTACAATTGCTTGGAATTTTTATTTCCGGATATTAAAATAAATCAATTTATGTAATCAGACTTCAAATCAGATTTTAAAAAATACACATTTTATACTTATATATACTTTTAATTGACACATTTTCAAATAATCTGAAATGTAAATTACCTTGCAATAGTCATTTTAAATGCTTCGAGATTCATAATATAGTACATAATAGACCAATATCTATTGAATTGTTGATATATTAACATTGCAAATATGCTATATGCAAATAATTGAATCATTACATTTATTAATTTATTTTAGGCATCCATAACAGCACTAGGCATACAATTTAAAAATTATTGTATATTTGATTGCAAGTCAAATCTTCAATATTGAAGTAATGATGCGCTATTTATAAAAAAAAAATTAACCCTGTCTTTAAGTTGTGAAATAATTACAATAGTTAAAAGCTTGTTATAATTAATATTTACAATTTTTAATTGTCGGTATTTACAACAGTTAATAAATGATATTTACAGTAGTTATAATAGCTGTATATTGTATAATTTTAAAAAGTATTCTGAACATTAAGTTTTATTTACATAAAGTAGTATATCTGTGTTTTCATAGATTATTTCTTACAACTTTTTCCAATACTTTTTTCTATTGGTCGTGGTACATTTTAAATCAATAAAATTTTACCAAAGGGATTCAATTTATATCATTTAAGTAGTAAATAATTAGAAGTTATCTAATTTATGTACTTAATTTCTCAACAGTTTTTTTTATTTAATTAGAGTATTAATAAAATGTAATTGAATACATATTTTAAATATATCAATTTACTAATTTTGATGTTATTTCTAAACTACATCAAACGATTATTTTGAATGATTTAAAAATAAAAGTATAAATTATTTCAATTTTAATGATCTTAAACCCTTTTTTCGGATTTTATAAAAACCTAAAAATCTTACTCCTTTTTTTTAAGTAAAAAAAAAAATCCTTCTTCCTTTTTTTTTAAAAAAAAAGACAAAGAACTCTTTCGCATGACTTAGCGATGCTTCTACGAAACAGAATAACAATCATTTTTTATAGCCAGCCATCTATTACAATGGCATCACCTTAAATAAAAAAAAATCTGAAAATAGCATACTTCTTTAACGGCCCCGGTTGTTCCATCGGCCTATCTTTGAAGAACAGGAACCCGAAGAATGGCTATTAAAAATCACTCCCATCATAAATAAAGTTTTTTCTGGAATAAAAAAAATTCCTTTGTCAGTGAGAAATAAGGAGCTTCCGAGAGATTTTTTTTCTCTTTAAAATCCCTCTCCTAAATCAGACCCTTTAAAAACGTTGGCATCCGCCTATGCTTTAAGCGTTCTCAATGTAATGCCAAACACAATGCGATTTTCATTCGGATTTTGTTTCGGTCTACGTTTCTACTTTTAGATTTGAGTTAGTGCCCGTCACAATGTCCCTAGCATTTTCATGTTTTCGGGCTTAGATTTATAGTCTGAACTACTTCTTCGCAGTGCGTCCTAGACAAGAGGAAAAACGTTTTCTGACTCTTTTGCACAATTTTGAAATCTCCCGTTCAACTAATTTTAGAAGTTATATGATTCTAAGGTAAAACTTTTACGACTTTGGGTAAATACTCGGTTGTATTTTGACCGAAACATTTATTTTATAAAATCTCAGCTTGAACAGTAAAACAAAAAAAGCTTCTATTCGTGGAAAATAACGATAAACTAAGCTGGAGTGAGAGAAAATGCTGACTGTGATTAAATAAATTCGTGAATTGCTAAAATTTAAATCCTAATTTTTAAGTCATGAAGCCCAATGGCTGAGTGGTAGCTTATCACATTTCCATGCCACAGGTCCGTGGTTCACATCCTGGGGTGGTCTAGGTTGACTCAACCTTTCATCCTTTCAGTGGGTCGATAAATGAGTACCAAGCTTGCTTGGGGACTAAATACTGGGGATTCGCGTCAGACTAACCACCTAACCGGAGCATCCGCTCATGCATCCAGTTCCCAGGGTCAAGAAAACTGGGTCTCATAGGCTTTTACGCCACTGAATATAGTTTACTTTTTACTTAATAGGTACAAACATGTGAACCCAAGAGTGAATCACAAATACGTCAAAATGAACTCTAATTGTAATCAGTGAGCTGTTGTGGATTGTAAAGTCGTGGGTATCTCGGACTCATACACAGTGGCGTAACGTACTTCCTCCATATTCGCTGGGCTCCAGTATTCTAGAGGGCACAAAGTTTAATTGACGACATGTACATGCCCTGTGTTAGACCCGGGGGCACGTATACACCCCTTCACAAACTGATCTAATATTCCGCGCAGATGTTTACCAAATCACACAACTGAAATCCACCAAATATCCCTCACCTTTGGTTTTCCGCTCACTTTTGGCCTCGCAGGAAACAAATGTTTAGCATTGCACTGTTTGAAAAAGTATCCGGACTTTGGTTCGGATATTTGACGCTCCGGATAATAAATGTTCGGATAAACCACGTTCTACTGTATGATAAAGGGAAAACAATCTTAATAAAATGATTAGCCCGAAGAACCAGTTAGCACCTGTTATCTGTGTTGTACATTAATTCATAGATTTGGCACATGTCCTCCTACGGGATTCTACATGTTCAGAGCGATCCAAGGATGATCAGAGATGTGGGTACTCATTCTAGGCCAACTGGAGACAAATCTAGTGATCGAACCAGCCAAGAAAGTGTTGGAGAAATAGGAAAACAAGCAATAGAAAAGATCCATGAGAAGCTGGAACTATCTTTTTGAAATGCAAACCAGTGTTCCGTGAAAGGAAAGGCAATATAAGCGCAAAATCTCTTCGAAGAATCGCTGTGTTGAAAAGAAAATCACGGAGTAGAATCAAAGTGACCGGCTATAGAAGGAAATGACAGACCGTAGCATAAATTCTAGCTATCGTTTTATGTACCCAACGACAGTCATGTCTATATGCTATCGAAGCCGTAGATCAGAGACGGTGTACCTTGATGGATTAACGTCCCATTTTCCCCAAAGAAATGTTTAATGAAGTATAGAAGTTCCATAAAATAATTTTGACTTATGGTTATTGGGACAAAAAAAAAACCCCACTAAATATTAACAACTCAAAAGTCTTTATTTATTACTTTTATAGTAAGCTCATACACACCGAATCGACTTCATTTAACAAAGCATCAAACCTCCTCTTATTTAAAGCCTTCGATGATATGAGGTTGGCTATTTTAGCGCCTAACGCCATTACATTATCAAGATATGTTAAACCACTCTTAGCACTCAAGGCAGTTACCGATCCCTCGCAATTGTTTCTAATACTTCATAGTGAACTTTGTTATTTTGAGCTAAATGCAAACCGTTCTCAAAGTTTTGTGCCGCGTGCCACTGGATCGTCATCCCTGCCCTAGATGTTTCCAGACGCGTCTTCGCTGGTCATCTAGACTCTGTTCGAAGAAGGGCTCTTCACTGAAAACAATGCTACTCAACAAACCTGTTGGGAAGTATGCAAAGTTGAGAGGTAGTCAGCTCCATGCCCTAATTAACTAACATTAACTGATTGTCGCAGCAGTCATGGTTACAGTGTCGTTCACACACAGTTTACGATCGCTTTTAAGTTATTATTGCAAATTTTATGTTGTAGAATGTACAATCAGCACATGAACATTTATTAAGGTTATATATTCACAGCAATTACATACTTCTAGTTTTAATTTTTTCAAGCAAATTAAAAATAAAACTTTCCCTCTTTCATTAATAACTATTTTTCCAGGAAGTTACTCAATAAGGAACATAAATGAATGAAAACTATACAACTGAGTTTGATTCTGATTTTATTTAAAAAAATAATGTAATTTCCAGGATTATTTCTAATTAAGGATTATTCTGTTGAAAAGAAATAATGATTTTAAACTAGTGAATATAAATTTAACAATTAATGTAATAAAGCCAAGTTTATAATATAAAATTTGTAATTAACCTAACTTTTTACTTTATCTTTCATATTTGCAGTTCAAATAATTCAACCGAAACATAACTTTCTATTATCGTTAACACTTATTGTATATCTAAAAATAAAACAAAATCATAATGTTTGGATATTGCATTAATTTTTTAAACTGTCTCTACAATGTATAATCATATAACGATTTTATTATATTTAAAAATTCCAGAATAATAACTAACAATTTTAAAAATATCCCTTAAATCCAGTATCATTAAAAGAAGTTTTATATTGTTTTGTTAATAACAAAAGTGTTTTATATATTTAGTTGGTTTAGTTTTGAGTTTCCATTCGTGTTTTTAGATTAAAATAAACATTTAAGCAATAATTATTTTAAAAAATATCTCGATGCTGTTTGACAAAAAAATATATAAAATTTCCATTATACTTCCTCTCAAAGTTGTTCAGAAAATTTTGAAATGTTTCTTTTATTCTTAGTGCATTATTAACATTAGTTCTTTTTTTAGAACGTTTTCTTTAAAAGATAGTGTAGTGTAAGAAAATGTATTTTATTTACTAATTTATTCAAAATACAAAAAAAAAGGAATAATACCTCTCTCTCGCTTGCGCAAATGTTTTAAAAATTAGTCTTCCGCTTCAAGAAACAACAAATATTCTTAGGTGGCATATCCTCGAACCAGAAACATTTATGCTAGTCCTCCAATCGTCTTTTAATCAGTTTTAATGTAGCCGAATACGAAGAAACAGACTCCATATTGAATTACTCAACAGAAGAAATAAAAGAAAAAAATAGAATAGGAAACTGAATCTTTTTCTTTCATAGTACCAATGTAAACATTCTATTTTTTCCCCTGTTTCCACTCATTGTTAATAGAAAAGCGATGTCGCGCAAGCGAAAAAAAATCGTCCGCTATCTTTATTTGTTTTTTTTTTCTATTAGAACATTTGGCAACGCATAGTCGATCGCCATTTTAAGAAAAACATTCGAGATAAATTTAATTGAACTTATTCCAGATCGTCCGCTTCGAAAACGTAGCTGTCACATCAGAATTGGAAATTAAATAATTTTTCAATCTCTCCTTTTTTTCACTAGTGGGGGAATTTAAAAATCTAATCAGAGAAACTTTTTTTTACATATTCCATGAAACCATTTCTTTCTTGGAATGCATCACCAGTTAAGCAAAAAATTATGTTTTCTTAACAGCCATTACGAGTGTTTGGGGAAAGAAATTATCTTTTCTAAAAAGTAATACACCGCTTTTGTTATTTTAAATGCGTCGTTCAATTTTTGTTTAATTTTTTTTTTTTTTTGCCTGTCGCGTATCTTTCTGAAAATAAAACAACATGTTTATCTGCTCCTTTATGAGTTTTTTAACTGCATAATGTACGTTTATCCTTACATAAATATTGTAGTTGGGAATAAGTCTTAAAGAATATGATTACTTGGATCTAATTAAATTTGTAATAATGTACTGTGTGGCAGTATTTGGAAGACAGGGAGAATAACTTATTTTATTGGTCTACAGCTGCCATCATTATGATAATTCAAAGTTTTATTTTCATTATGAACTGAATGGTAAGCTGTAGTTTTACATTGATCAAAAAATGTTTTAAGCTGATTAAATATTTGGATAAAGAAGCGAATTGTTGTTATTGAATTTTCAAAAAAATGAAACCAAAATATTTTCAAACATTTATCTAAAAAAGAGAAACTTGAGTAAAAAATTTAAGAATCTTAATACAATATTTTATTTTGGTTATTTTTAGAAATTTAACGTACTAAAGTCATGACAAGAAATCCAGCTAACATTATTCTCTATGTAAATTTAACTTAAAAATAATCTCTTTGAAGCTAAAAAGTTGTATTTTTATTACCTTAAGAACTGGATCAAATTTCCTGACATCTAGAATTAAGTCTATTATAAGTAGTGATATACAGTGGACCCCAAAAGTGTTCGTACACTTGCAATTTCCTATAAAATTTAATGTTTTCGACTAATAAAAATTAATATATTGTAATTATAATTTTTTTTGTGATATCTGAAACTTGTTTTTAATAGAATGACATAATTATTTTTTTAAAAATGATATATTATTTTTAAAAATTAATAATCAAAAAGCTATTGAAAAATTAAGCCACAAAAGTCTTCGTACACCTAACAAAAATCTCAACTTAGCTTTAAATATTGTATTTCTTTCTTACTTTAGTATTTAGTAGGATATATTTTAGCGTCCACAATAACTTTTAAATGTTTTGGTAAAGATCTAATCAGTTTTTTGTAATTTCTGCATCGGTTTTCCTCCATGCTTCTGTTATTATTGTTTTTACTTCCCTTTATGTGTTTAAATGTCATGTTTTCTTTTTTTTAAACCAAATTCTTACCAAATATGTTCTACTGGGCTAAATAAACTGATTGAAGAGGTTTTTTCAGAATTTTGGACAGTTATAGAGACACCAGCGGCGTACATTGAGAGCAGAGCGCTTGGCATCATTATCCTGTTAAAAAATGAAGTAGTCTCCTATATCGAAATTTTCGCCGGATAATTTAAAATTTCACTTTAAAATATTTAAATAGAGCTGATGATTCACAATACCATCAAAAAATACCAAATTACCTAATTTTGAGGCTGATTTACACCTCCACTCAAGACCACTTCCATCTTCATGGTTTATTGATCCAATTTGATTCTTGGGATTAAGTTTCAGAAAATTCAAAATTGACAGCAAATTGATTGGGATGACGGAAAATTGAACATTTTTGGTTCTGATGGGCATATAATAGTTTGTAAATGAAAAAATGAGGAATATGATCCCATGAATTTATGTGGAACAAGAACTCCTCCACCTCCATGCTGAAGCATGGAGGTGGAGAAGTTCTTGCATGGGAGTGTAAATCGACTTTAAAATTAGGTAATTTGATTTTTTTATGGTATTGTGAATTATGAGCTCTATTTAGATATTTTAAAACGAAATTTTAAATTATCTGCCGAAAATTTGGAGATAGGAGACTACTTCATTTTTTAACAGGATAATGACGCCAAGCGCTCTGCTCTCAATGTATGCCGCTGGTGTCTCTATAACTGTCCAAAGTTCTGAAAAAACCTCCTCAATCAGTTTATTTAGCCCAGTAGAACATATTTGGTGAGAATTTGATTTAAAAAAAAAGAAAACATGACATATAAACACATAATGGGAAGTAAAAACAATAATAGCAGAAGCATGGAGGAAAACCGATGCAGAAATTACAAAAAAAAAAACTGATTAAATCTATACCAAACATTTAAAAGTTATTGTGGACACTAAAATATATCCTAATAAATACTAAAGTAAGAAAGAAATACAATATTTAAAGCTAAGTTGAGATTTTTGTTAGGTGTACGAAGACTTTTGTGGCTTCATTTTTCAATAGCATTTTGATTATTAATTTTAAAAAATAATAGTTTTATCATTTTTAAAAAAATAATTATGTCATTCTATTAAGAACAAGTTGCAGATATCACAAAAAAATTACAATTACAATACATTAATTTTTATTAGTCGAAAACATTAAATTTTATAGGAAATTGCAAGTGTACGAACACTTTTGAGGTCCACTGTATATGCCTTCTTGTGAAACTTAAGAGAATGTACAAAATGTTGTGACCAAAAATACGAAAATATTTTGATGATTTTCAATATCTAATATAATGTAATCCAAAATCGAACAGCATTATTCATTAACCCTTTAACCAGTTTTACCGTGAACCATACGTACCGAAAGCTGGCCACAATCGGTTTGTCCATACGTTATACCGGCAACTGTTGCTTGAGAAGAAATGAAAATGGGGAAAGATAATCCAAAATAACCGATATTATATCTGTTCCTTCATTGCAATGTAAAACTTAGCATTACACCATTCTAAATATTGTGTCTGTACACCCCCGCAAAACCCTCAACCAATTTTAAAAGAGGTAGGGACATGAAAATTTTTTGTAAGTATCAGAGAGAAATTCTTTAACGATGTAAGAAACATTTTTCAAGGCAAGTGCAGAGTGTATTTATAAAATGAAAACATTTAGGTGTTTTTCTGTTCCTTATTTAAAAAATTAAGTGGAAATTTTAAAACTAAAAATTAAAATAAAATTCTTCCATTTCCACATTTTATTAAGTATATGCTCTATCATACTCAATAAAAAATGTGCCTTTTTTGGAACATTTTAGGCAAGAAAATTAACCGGTTAAGGGGTTAAGGTGAATTGCAATTCATCTTAATTTATTATATATTTTTCTAACATAGGTAGATTGAAAAAACTATCTTAAATTTGACAATACCCTTAAATATACGCCAACATATTATCAAAGCATATAAATGTATTACATAATGCATAGAAATTTTAAGCTAAGTTAGAATTATAGTATGAATTAGAATAACTTGAACCTATATTAGAGACTCATTTTTGGTTACAATTATGGTAAACGGGAAATAATCTCCAATAAATATAACATATATAATGCGTTATAAAGATGAAATTTCAAATTCTTAATCTTAATATCGAGGCGTTTTTACAAACTATACGGATTAAATAAAAAGTATATACATTAATATCCTATTTTTTAGTCTGAATAGTCAAGATATAAACTTATAGCGTGGTCACCACAGTCTAGTTTAAAGAAGGTGAAAAATATGACTAGGTATATATATAAAGATTATGAAAATTAGGTTTAGTTCCGATGATAACCAATTCTACAGTAAATATTATTTACAAAAATATGTTAAAAAATCGCAAAATTATGCGTGTGTATGTAATATCTACTGTAAAACTGAGTTTAACGCTTATTTTCCCCATAACTGCATACTAGATAACTTTTTCATCAAAAAAAGGGTAATTTTTTAACATTATAAATTGGTAATTCTAGAATTTTACTCGTAAAATTGATGTTAAGAAGTGTAATTCTATCAATGCCTCAGAATTACATATAAACTGGAGTTAATATATATATATATATATATATAGATATATATATAGATATATATATAAAGAGATAAAGTTTTTGGATTAAAAAATCCTGTGGGAAAAAACATTCTTTTCCGCTTTATGTTACCCCAGCTAGCAAATAAACAAAAAAAAGCTGAGAATAATTATAATATAATCTTTATAGTAGCATATTAAATTATTATTTCAAAAATTTTTAACCTAAATTTTGATAAAACTTTACCAATTAAGAATAATAATCTTCATTTAGCCAGACTTAATACATTAGTTGAATTATTAGACTAATGTATATACTCACTAAAATATATTTACTAGAATAATTTGCTGAATTTGTTTCATACATTGGAAATTATAAAATATCGTTACTAATTATTAATAAATCATAATTGAAGATCAAGGGAAAATCTTAGTACTTATTCTATATGCATTGACTATTGTATGTATTAAGAACATAGAAAGCTCTTAAATAATTATTGCAGAGAAAATACATTAAGAAGACTCGGCACCCCTCAAATGACCAAAGTATCCTTTATAAATTTTTTTAATATTTGGTTAGATTCTTTGCATTATTATCTTTCTATTGATACATCAATTTTGTATATCGTAAAGTTAGAAGTTGGAAAAAGTTTCAATTGAAAAGTTTAAACAAACAAATTAGGAAATTCGACCACTCCCCCTTTTTAGATAAAAAGCTAAAAAAAAGCGTTTTGATAAAAAAAAAAAATCTAATTTTAAAAAGAGAAATAGCAACTGTAAAAAAAAGAAGGTATTTATATATAAAGCAGGATATTTGTGAGGCATGACAATAATAGGATTTTTTTTTCTTCGTGAAATATGTGCATGTATAAAATTTTTGAATTAAGTCATTTTATATTAATAATTTCTTAATTTTAGTTCTTATTCCTCGTATTAGGCGATTTCAATATTAAGCGAAGAAAAAAACTTAAATTTCTGTCATGACAGAAAAAAAATATTTTTTAACGTTTTCCTTGAATTTCTTATACAATTAATATCTCTAAAAATTGATCATTTATTAAAAAGTATTGGTTCAAAAAATATGTAAATGCAATTATTTTAAAGATAAATATATAGGTGATGTTCATAATTTATATGTTTATAGTACTTTAAGTTTATTTAAGTTTACTATAATTTTTTTTCCAGAATTATTAACTTTAAGGTGGTTTTTCTCAGTTTGTGATTAGTGCATTCTAAATGATACTTCTTCCACGAATGTTTACCCATCACTTCCATTTTTTTCATTTATGTTATATAAAATTCATGTAACAAAATTAAGGGTGCATTTTGCTGTGAAACGAATTAAAAAAATGTTTCTTTGAATTTTAGCATGTATATCAACATTTTATTTTATTACTCCAAAACTAATTAAGTTACTGTAAAATAGATCCCTAAAGTTGTTAAAAAGATCTTTAAGAATTTTACAAAAAATTTTCAGGTAAATAATTAATAATTACAAAAGAAGTAAAATTTTAAAATTTTCCAAATATTCCTTACAAAAATTTAATTTTTAAAATTGTGGGAATAAAATATGCAAAATTTCATCTCTTATAATTTTCGTGATTTGAAGCATTATATGAAATACTGAAATATAATTTTTAAATACATAAATAAAAAAAAATAGTTCAAAGGATACCGAGTCACCGAGATGGTGGACTTTCACAATGTCAAATTTTGGTCAAAATTGCGATTTTGATTTTTTGTACTAATAATACTTATATTTCATTCAATAATACTGTAAAATTTCATCCTTTTGATTAATGTATAATTACTGAGTTATTTTTTTTTATTTTACACAAATAAATCTTTAAAATGTACTTTTCCTAGTTCGTAAATTTTGTCTTTTCATTGTTACATAAAATGCTCCTTGCGCGTTTCATATTACGTCATATTTCTTTGAATTTTTCACAACTTGTGAAAGGTGATATAATTTACAAATTTGTGCATTAGTTTTCTAAAACGTTAATGAATAATATTTTGTGTTGTTTTCAATGCCATAAATATGTGATATTTGTGGAAATATTTCATATAATATAGAAATTTTGTCATTTTTTTCATCAGATTGTATTTTGAATTTAAAATCTACGCACAGATATATTTTCTTGTAGTTCATATATATAAAAAACAAAAAATTATGTACCTTTTATAAAAACTAATATGCAAGGAACATTTTTCAAAATAGTTAAAAAAATTTAATTTTTCTAAAAAAAAATCAGTTTATATTTTTAATATTTTTTTTAAAAATATATATTTAAATTGGAAATATAATAATCATTTACCATATTGATTCCAATTTCATCTAATTAAGCCAATAATTTAAGAAGTTAATTTTAATTGTTCTCCGTCCTTTTAATAAATAAAGCATATATATATATATATATATATATATATATATATATATATATATATATATACTAGCTGTTACCCGCCCGCTTCGCTGGGTATTTCATGATGTTTTATAAATTTTCACTGCTTATGTATATGGGAATAAATTATTGATATCTAAGTCCTAGCATTAAGAATTCGATTGAATTTAAAAATATACTTATACCTGTAACTGTCACCTGTTGATGAAAAAAAAGGGCAGAACTTATCTAATTTGTATTTTCTAAAAATCTCTAAAATTGAAGCATAAAATGATGTTTGCTCTTTCGTAACTCAAAAACCAAGTGGATTCCCGCAAAACCAATTTTCGGTGGATCTCTACTCCGTAAATTGAACATGCAAGCCAAATTTCAAGTCTAAATCTAACAGAAAAAAAAACAAAAGTTTTACTATCAATATCCCGTAATCCGTTGAGAGCCGTTTTCCAAAATAACCGCTCTTAGCGGATTTCAATTCAACAAAAGAAAAATGCAAACCAAATTTCATTATTATAGTCCTTGTAGCTCGAAAAAAGTAATTTTTTTTGTCAATACTTCCCAGTAACCTCCTGCATCCCCCCCCAGAACTTGATTTGCTTAAAATACATTCTTAGTGGATCCCTATTCAACAAAAGAAACATGCTTAATCAAATTTCAAGTATATGGGTCTAACAATTAAAAACAGGAATTTTTTTCTGTAACTCCTCTTGACCCCTCGCAAACATCTTGGGGGTCAATTTTCATTTTACTCTTTGTTAGAGGAACTCTATTTCATGAAAGGAACATGCTACCAATTTTCAAGCAGGATGATCAAGTAGTTTAAAAATGGAAATATTTATCGATTACGCCTCTTAATCTTCCGAAATTAAACTTGGTAGTTGATATTCGCGAAACCATTTTGTAGCGGTTCTCTACTTTACGAAAGGAATCTGCTTATCAAATTTCAAGACTGTACGTCTAACAGTTTAAAAATGGGGATAATTGTATATAACGCCACTTGAGCCCCGCAACGCCACTTCTGGGTCTGTTTTCCCAAACCATTTTGTAGGGGAATTGCACTCTATGAAAGGATCTGCTTAGTAAAATTTGAAGACTGTGCGTCAATTAATTAAAAATGCAAAAAAATTATCAATAACGCCCTTGAACCGCCGCAACACCACCTAGGGGTCGATTTTCACAAAACATTTTGCAGTGTATTTCTATCCTATGAGAGGAATCTGCTAACCAAATTTCAAGACTGTGAGTCTAATAGTTTAAAAAAAGAAATAATTATTTATATCTGCCCTTAACTCCCGCAACACCCTTGGGTGTCAATTTTCTCCAAACCCGTTTTGTAGCGGATATTTACTCCATGAAAGAAACATTCCTACGAATTTTCAAGCAGGTAGGTCAAATAGTTTAAAAACGAAAATATTTATCTCTTACGCCACTTATTCCCCTGCAACGCCACTTAGAGGTCTGTTTTCACAAAACCTTCTTATAGCTGATCTCTACTCTATGAAAGAAATCTCTTTATCAAATATAAAGACTGTGCGTCTAATAGTTTAAAAATGGAAATAATTATCTATAACGCCCCTTAAGTCCCTCAACGCCACTTGGGGGCAATTTTCACGAAACCCATTTTTAGCGTATCTCTACCCTATGAGAGGAATCTGCTTACTAAGTTTCAAGACTGTACGTCTAATAACTTAAAAATAGGAATTTATAACGCCCTTAAACCCCCGCCCCGCAACACCCTTGGGGTCAATTTTCCCAAAACCCATTTTGTAGCGGATATTTACTCCAGGAAAGAAACTTACCTACCAATTTTCAAGCAGGTAGGTGAAGTAGTTTAAAAACGGATATATTATCTATTACGCCCTTAATCCCCGCAACGCCACTTAGAAGTCTGTTTTCACAAAACCGTTTTGTAACTGATCATTATTCTACGAAAGGAATCTATATATCAAATTTAAAGACAGTGCGTCAAATAGTTTAAAAATGGAAATAATTATCTATAACGCCCCTAAGCCCTGCAACGCCACTTGGGGTCGATTTACCAAACTCATTTTGTAGCGGATCTCTACTCTCTGAAAGGAATCCTCTTACCCAATTTCAAGATTGTACATCAAGTAGTTTAAACATGGAAACAATTATTATTAAAGCCCTTAACCCCCGTAACGCCCCTTGCGTTTCGAATTTCGGAAAATCCTTCTTAGCTGATGTCTACTCTATCAAAGGAACATGTCTACCAAATTTCAAGTCTGTAGGTTGAATAGTTCCAGAGATTTCGTGATTAGTCAGTCAGTGTCAGTCAGTGAG
>BMAO01037917.1:0-58931 GCA_019973975.1 Trichonephila clavata | reverse complement strand
GATGCTCCTGCCTTATGCCTACTCTGACCTACCAAATAAAAATGCCGTCTTCTGTTCTTCAAAATCATGGCATTGCAGATAGCATTTACCATATATTTTGTAAATGTTAGTTTTTTAACTTCTACGTCAATTTGTTAACAGTCTACACTCCTGCAAAGAAGCCTGAATTTAAAACTATAAAAAATTCTTATTATTCCCAACACACAGTGTCATTTATACCTTTTTTTAAAAATAATCTATGAATTCGTTAAACAATTTCTTCTTTGTTATGTTGACTATTTAATATTAAGTACAAAAAAGAGAATAAATTTCTAACTGAAGTTTAAATTAAATATTTCAAAAAATGTCATCGATATGCTGATAGCTTTTGCATACCGTCGTTTTAGAATCTCTCAGCTATGCTTCTATGTAAAAATCTGTTATATTTTCATCAAATGTATTTGGTGGCCGCGGTGGCCAAGTGGTCTAGGCATCGGTTCATGGCTAGCGTGTCATGAGTTCCATCCCAGTACCACTAAAGATCCGCCTTGTAGGGGCTCAAACGTTGTCCCTTTGGTGTGGTGTGGTAGTTTGGAGGAAGAGGTGCCAGCTCAGAAGTCGTCCGCGTCACTTGACCATGGTTCAAAATTACGCGGACCGTCGCCAAAAGCATTCGTGTTGCTAATCAGTGGGACGTTAATATTCACTCACTCACTCATCAAATGTATCAGCATATTTTTTGCTCATAACATATAGTTTTCAACCAATCTGTGTGGCCGTGGTAGCCTAGTGGTCAAGGTAACGAACTCGTGGCTGGCGCATCATGAGTTCGAGCTCATTACCACTGAAGACCCACCGTGTAGGGGAAAGATGCACGTTAAATCTGTCGAGAGCTGAAACGTCTTTCTGCTGGTGTGGTAGTTAGGAGGAATGGGGTGCTAGCACAGGTTTCATCCTCGTCACTTGACCATAAGTCAAAATTGCGAGGTTCGTCGCCAAAAGTCATCGAGTAGCTGAATAGTGCGCCATTAACATTCCCTCACTCAATCAAATTGTATAAAATTTACGGAATAAATGACAAAATATTAGAAGTTGAATGCATTAAAAATTGAATTTAATATTTTAAATATCCAAATAATTATTAGTATTTATGTAACAGAGAGGGTGGTGTCTAGTGGTATGTTGAATGAAAGAGAGACGTTAAAGTTGTAAGAGATTTGATGACATCTACAGGTTATACTTTACTTTACTTACTCGGGAGAATCAAGCCCACCCAAGGGGTTTCGAGCTGTGAATCGACCCTTCCGAGATGAAACTTTATTAAGGAAAAGAAAAAAAAGTGTACAAAGTGGTCCCGAAGGAGGGACCCTCCCCACAAAATTCTTGAGAAAAGGGGGGGAATACAGATGGAAAGCTTTACAATTTTGTATAATATTGCAAATACAAAAAAAAACAACACACACACACAACACAAACACCGACGCTGTCTAACTAATGAGACAGGAAAGACATGAAAAAGTAATAAGAGAAGCGGGGAAACCCCTCCTAAAAGGGAGTTCGAGAAAGGGGAAGAAAAAGATAGCGGCGGTCCAGACATTTCTTTTTGTTACATTTTGGAAAGAGCAATAATAGCCGGTTCAGGAGCGGCAGCAGAGTGGGATCCTGGAAGACGTCCTAAAAGACGCAGGGGGGTGCCAAAGGGGAGGCACCATATCCAATGACCTCCCCTCTCCAAAAGCTTTGCACCCCAAGGCAATGAAAACAACAGAGAGGGAATGCAAACCAGTCATTCAAAAAAGAAGAAAGGGGGAGGGGAGGGAGACATTGGCCAAATGACGAGATCCAGCAAATGGTCGGGAGAAAACCAAATTAATTTTTTGAAAAAAAAATTAAAAGGAATAGCAAGAGGAAGGCCAAGAAACAGAAAAAGGAGGGCTTAAGATAGCATATCACAAATGGAATTTGAAATCACAAAGCAAGAAATTAATTTATTGTGGATAGTGCGATTATTAGTAACAGAGTTAACCCAAGGGGAAAGAGCATTTGGATTGGGATTAACAAGATGATGATCGGCAGTGAAGGGACTGTGGAAGACGTAATGGTCGGCGTCCCCGGGTGACCCACAAATGCAATTTGGAGAGGAAAGAAGATTGAACCTGTGCAAGTAAGCGGGGAAAGGGCCATGATTAGTTAGAAAATTGGACCAGATATTTAGAAATTGGAGGAATGTTAAAGTTTAGGATTTTTTAAAAAAAGCGTTTGACCCTAAGCCCCGTATTTGCAATCATTCCAATATGTGGTCCAAGACTCTAGGACAAATTTATTTAAGGAACTAGAGAGATAGGAGCGAGGAGCAGGGACCGAAAACACTTCACCATCATAAAAAGCCTTTTTTTGCACAAAAATCGGCGTAATCATTATAGATGTTATTGTTATGAGCTTTGACCCAGTAGAGATTGTAATAGTTCCGGAATTGAAACAATTTAAGTTTAATAGAATTGAGATAGCTAGATTTATTTGTAGATTTATTAAGAAAGAGAATAGAGGAGAAACTATCAGTATAAATGTGAATTTTAGTATTATGATGAACTGCCCAACAGACAGAGAGGCCGATGGCAGAGAACTCTGCCTGAAAAACAGAATTGAAATTTTGAATTTTAAAAAGATACGTTTTAAAAGGAAAGCCCCGATAAAAAATACACACGGCGAAACCAACCTCGGAACCGATTTTGGAACCGTCAGTGTACACTTCCCACTCAGATGGGCCCTCGAAAGTATTGATAGGGAAGGAAAGAAAATCCGGAGGCACCTGTTGAAGAGAAATATAAGAGTCCAACTTCGAAGCTGGGATAAGACCTGGAAGGAGATCGTTCCTGTTGTTCCAAATTTGGAGCTTAAAGTAGAGAGAGCGAATAATAATATGAATGGGGGGAATCCCTGATAGGATATTAATAGCATCTGTAGGAGAGGTTTTATTAGCTTTGGTAATTTTTAATAAGTAAATCCTCTGAATGGATTTAAGTTTTTGTATCTGGACAGAGGTCAGGAATCCACCCCATACTCCTGCTCCGTAGGAGATGATTGGTTGTACTACAGAATTATACCAAAGTTTCATTAGAGAAATATGCTGGTGATTGAAATTTTTGGAAACACGATGAAAGTTGGAGGAAATCGAGAGAATCTTATCTTTGATGGAATTTATATGGGGAGTCCAAGATAAGAGATTGTCTATGTGGACACCCAAGTATTTGTATGACTTGGCGATGTGGATGGAATTCGGACCAAATTTAAAAATAGGATTTCTCCTGAAGGTTGAGCTCCCACGAAAGCCACCGCATTGAAGAAAGGGACATCGGAAAACAACAGAAACGGTTTTGGAAGTTGCTATTGACAAATTAAGCTCGGAAAGCTTAGAATAGACTAAACTTAAGATTTTGTTAGTATTATTCTCAAGTTCCCTACGCGAGAGGCCAAAAGAGACTACTGCGAGATCGTCCGCAAAGGCTTGAAGAAGAAACAGTTCAGAGTTCAGAGAAAGAATAGGGTTAAAATAAATATTCCAAAGAGTAGGGGAAAGTACGGACCCCTGTGGGCAACCTTTATAAATTTGTTTTTTAATTGTAAAAGAATTATCAGCCCAAATAATTATCCTGTTAGTGAGGTAAGAGTGAATGAATTTCTGAAAGTGAAGGGGAATATGGAATGAATGAAAAATATTGAAGAGAGTCGACCAATCCAAGTTGTCAAAAGCAGATTTGATATCGATAAACGTGGAAGCAGTATGCTTATGCACCCGTGCATTTTTAATGTGATGCACTAAATTGTCAACAGCCTCAATGCAACTGCGGTTTTCCCTAAAACCAAACTGAGACCCATGGAGAATTTTATTCTCAGACATCCAGAGAAGAAACCTATTAAGAAAAATTCTTTCTAAAATTTTGCCAAGAGTGGATAACAAACAAATGGGACGATAGGAGAGAGCAGACGATGGGTCACGCCCAGGCTTTAGAAGAAATTTAATTTTAGTGTCCTTAAAAATGGAGGGGAAGTGGCTAAATTAAATGCAGAGGTTAAAGAAACGGAAAAGCAAGTTGGGGAAAGAATTATAAAAAGCTTTCCAAATAGCGTAGTCACTGAGATGAATACCCGGGGCTTTACCTCCCCGGAGCTTCCGGAAAACGACGTCAACTTCACTAAGTCTCAGGCCAGAAGGAGGAGAGCTGTTATTAAAGACAGGGGGAATAGAAGGAGATCCTGAAGGAAAATAAGAATCAAGAAGAAGGCTAATCTTACTTTGGAAGGTGGAGGCAGGGTCACCAGTCGAAATCTGATGAAGATTAGTAGGACTGGTTAACTTTCCGAAAGCTGCTTTAAATGTAAACCCAAAATTATTAGAATTAGTTGAACAGAAGGATTCCCAAGCCTTATTCTTGGTGTCAATTATTAATTTTTTATAGTAGGCCCGAAGGGCCTTATACCTGGAGTGCATGGAAGCAACCTCGTCGACCGGCAGGCCATGTTTTGTGAGGGGGGCCATGTTTTGTGAGGGAGGTTGTGTTTTGTGAGGGCCATGTTTTGTGTCTGAAATTATTCGTCTGGGACTTCCAAAGGTTACTTGTTGTAATTTTAATTTGTCTAAAGCATCGTGAGCTGAAGGAGACTTTACAGGATAAATCCACAAAAATTTGATGAAAGCGTCGATGACAGTAAAGATATATTTCTAATTCTTGTTGGTACTTGGGAGTGGACCCAAAAAGTCAATATGGTAGGTATCAAGTGGAATATCGCCTTTTGGTATGGGATGTAGAAATCATTCTCGTTTGCCAAATTTTTTGGATGAAAGAATGCAAGGAATACAATTTGCAATAACATTTTCTACAGTCTTACGCATATTTGGGAAAAAGAATTGTTGTTTGACTAAATTTTCAGTTTTGTTGATGCCGAAATGTCCTTTAGAATGTTCAAGTTGTACGATTTGTTTTTGCATTTCAAGTGGAACGACTAGAAGTTCTTGGTCGTTGACAATTTTGTACAGCACATCGTTTTTTAAGGTATAATCAGAGGCTGAAGATGATTGTAATAGTTGTTTGATGCTGGATGTAAACTCATCATTAATTTATGCTTTTTAATTTTCTGTGTTGTCTCGTTGTATTGTATGAGCATGACTGGATAACGACTGAGCGCGTCAACATGTTGCATTTGTTTACCTGGCGTGTGAAGTATTTCGTAATCGAAGTCTTCTAAAAAGAGAGCCCATCGTGCTATTCTAGGTGGTAAATCTTTCTTTGACATAGTTTTTTGAAATGCTTGGCAATCTGTGATTATTTGAAATTTTGTGCCGACGAGGTAGTGTAGAATTTTTTTAATGCTGTAACTATCGCTAAGACCTCTAGCTCGTAGCTGGAGTATTTCTCTTCTTGAGGAGAAGTCTTACGACTCATATAGTGTATTGGATGAAAGTTCTGATTTGAGTCCATTTGTAGAAGTATAGCACCAAAACCTTTCGCACTGGCATCGCAGTGTATTTGTAATGAAGCGTTTTGCTGATACAGATGCAATACAGGTTCCTGAGACAAAATTTGTTTCAAAGAGAAAAAAGCTTGTTTTTGTATAGGACCAAAGGTGAATGGAACTTTGTCTCGTAAAAGATCGCTTAAAGGTCGTGCGATTGATGCATAGTCCTTAATAAATTTTCTAAAACAGCCTGTTAGTCCTAAAAATGATTGGACATGCCGAGTGTTTTTAGGTGTTTGGAAATTCATGACTGCATTTGTTTTAGCTGTTGAAGGACGAATAGTGCCTTCTTCAATAATATGGCCAAGAAAAGTTAATTTCCGCTGAAGAAAATTACACTTTTTAAAGTTAAACTCTAAACCATAAGTAGCAGCAACATCAAATACCTTTTAAGCTTTGCAATCCCTTCACATTCATAATTTCCCGGAATTAAAATGTCGTCCATGTATATAATAACAGTGTCGTCTTTTAAGAGATCTTAAACACAATTTGAATGTATTTTTGAAATAGTGAGGGAGAATTATACAAACCAAAAGGAACTCTATTAAATTGGTATTTTACATTATGTGTTATGAAACTGGTGTATTTGCGGCTATCAGGATCAATTGTGATGTGAAAAAAACTGTTTTTTAAGTCCAGATTTGAAAAGAGTATTGCTCCATGCAGTTGGTCAAAAATGTCTTCAATGAGGGGTAGTGGAAATCTTTGTTTAATTGTTTTAGAATTAAGAGCACGAAAATCAACACAGAGTATTGTTGACTGGTCTTTTTTCTTGACAAGAACTAAAGGTGCGGCAAAATTAGATGAGCTTGGGGAAATTATTCCATCAGACAACTATTGGTCAATTTGATTTTCGACGATAATTTTTTCCGCTTGACTTAATCTTCTAGGACGTAACGCGATGGGTGTGTCATCAGAAAGGATAATTTGCATTTGTAAATTTGTATCTTTAATTTTATTTGGTTTGTAAGATTGGATAAGGTTTTCAACTTCGCGACGCGTATCAACGTTCAAAATATGCGATAAATCTACTTGAGGATAAGTTACATTTAAATTTGGTAAATAACAATCCTCATTTTGAAAAAGCAAAGAGAGAGATTAGTTTTTATTATTAACTGGTAAAGAATTACAATCGCTAATTTTAAATTCAGAAAAAGATTTTTTTTACGTTAGCTTCGCGCTGAAAATCAGTTATATAACGTGTTGGATCAGATCTGGGCTGTGACGTCAGTTCATATTTCTTATTTTCTTTTCCATCGAATAATTTCTGTTTTGGAGAGTTTAAGGATTCATTTTTATTCATTGGGTGATTTACATTACTCACGCTGGAATGTTTTGAAATCGAATTGAGCCATTTGGCCTTGAACTTTCGCCGGAATGATTTGGGATAGTTTGCGGTGCAAAAGAATGCAAGCTCAACATATTTTGGCTAACTGATTCAAAAGCAAAGTTATTTTGTCTATCATTTTTATTTTTATGCGAAAGAATGTTCTTAGAATGAGAGGAAGTAGGATTTTTTTTTTCTGAAATCCGTGCATTTTCTTTTTCTGCTTTATTTAAATAATCAAAAATATTAGGCGGAACTATTAAATCACAATACAATTTATTATAGACAGCTGCAGTTACTATTATCGGGTTTTCACGAAAACTTGGAAGAGCTAATTTAATTTTAGTAAGTTCAGCTTGAATTTCATTTCCGAAAAAAAGCACATGTTAATCCAACAGTTCCTAAAGATTTGGTTTCGGGTGGAATGAGGGAAAATTTCACACACACAATATTCGCTCCCGAATCGATTAAAGTTTTCACGATTTTATCATTAACAAAAATATTTTCGTATTGAAATTCATGTAAGGATTCATTAAACATTTTACCTTCGACTTTACAAACAGGACCGTGATTTGAATTAGGTCTAGAATTGAAATGAGTTTCGTTTCTGTAAGAATCACCACGAGGATTATTGGCTGAAGTGTTTCGTGAATAATTTGTGGAATTTTTATCACGCGAGTAGTAGCGATTAAAGCCCTGAGACGAGTTGTATTTTTGTTTTTTGCTGCCATACGGCGGTTGATTGTGTGTGTTGTCGGAATACGACTTACGCCTTGCTACGAAGAAAACATCGCATTCCCTAGTCAATTCAGTAGGCTTAAACCAAGATTCGTTTTGGCGTATCGCGATATGTTGTTGCGTTTCTCGATCGAGGGTGGATAATAATTTGTCGGCTATCATTAACTCACACAAAGTTTTAAAATCGTTCGCATTACGAAGTTTACAATAATATTCAAAAGAACTTGTTAATCGTGACGAAAACTGTACGTGCGATTCGTTTGGCAATCGGTGAGCCCTACGGAAATTAATTAAGCATTCTTGTGGGGTTGGTTGGAATTCTCGTAAAATAATGTGTTTAACTTTCTCATAATCTTGGAGTTCGTTTTCGGGGATATAAAGTAAAATACTGTTAGCTTTTTCACCGAGAATATTAATTAAGATCTCTGATTTTAATTCCTGTGGAACATTTTTGGTTGTAAACGCACGTTCAAGTGAATAAAAAAATAAATTATAATTTTCAGGTTTAGAAGGAACTGGCATACTAAGGGTCTTAACGGATTTAATGAGACTTTCTAAAAGGTTAGTTGACGGTGTTTCGAATGTTGCAGTAGTATTGTTTGAATTATTAGAATTTATAGCGGAGTTTATTTTCGCGAGTTCAATTTCTTTTTCAAGTTGAATGATTCTTTGGGCCGTTTGCTCGGCTTCTTTTTTTTCTAGTTCTGATTCTTTTCGTTCCTCAACGAGTAAATTAAGCATATCCTTAACGAATTCAGGTTCGTTTTTGAAAGTGTCAGTTTGTTCGATTAACCTTTTACAGGCCAATGTTCCAATATTAGAACATCAACTTTGAAATTTTCTGAAAAATTCAATTTTATTCATGTAGTTCCATAAGAATTATTTTGAAGGCAAAAAGTATGGATTAATTTTTTGAAATTGAAGTATTGTTGCTAAATTAAATAGTCTCTCTGAGAAAAAAATTCTAAATAATGCATTTTTTTTCCTACTTTTAATCGGGCAAAATTAAAAAATTCATATAAAATTCAAAATTTAAAAAAATATTTTTATTATTTGGTAAAAGTAACTAAAAATAATCATTTTAACTGTAGACTGCAAGATATAAAAATATCGTTATTTTTTTACTATCGGTTTTGAAATTTCACTGTTCCAAAAATAGAACATTGGCGTGTAAAGGTATACTTTTTCACACAATGCAGTCAGTTATTACGTTTCCAGTTCACATAAGAGTGGGAAAAGGTTTCTGAACGCTAAAAACTTATAGTATGTGCCGGAAGAAAATATTTATGACTTGACTTTCGTTTCGGCTCCCTCTCTCACCCCCCCCCCCCCTTTCAACCGTTTCTGGACAATCTCAAGTGAATTTCTCAGCTGCAGCAAAAGTAACTACCATGTGCGTTTGTTGATAGTTAGATGTAGCGTATGTCTTATTTGGAGAAGAACGTCACATAATAAGGTTTTATATTATTTTATGTTACGTCAGTTAGTGAATACCCATTACGCTGATAAGATGACGCATTCATAGCCATTCCGTACTGTAGAAGAGTCTTTGGAATATTTTTATACAAAATCAGATGAGAAGAACATATTAGTATTTGTTAGTTTCCCTAAGAAGGAAGTGGGTGATTTACTGACGAGGAAGATACTTTTCAGTCTGTTCTACCAGTATATGTTTGTTGCAAAATCGAAATTTCTGCAAGCATAGATGATGATGTAGTACCTCCTGTATCTCAGAAAAGCACAACGAAAAAATGCCTCAAGTGCGAAAAAAGATTGCTTGAGAAATGTTTTCCTAGCTATACATTGACAATAAAAATAGTTTAGGACATAAAAAAACTTATATAAGAAAAAACAATAATATATTCTGTCTTGTTGTTGTAGTTGTTGTTGTCGTGTCCTTCCCGCAGGGAAGGAATGAAAGTTGACATTGCCTGTGAGACAGATTGGACTTCGTAACGATAGATAAGGACACCACCTATCTACACCTCCACAATTTTGGCATGGAACTGAAGGGGAACTACTGATGTTTTCCTTTATTGTTTCTAATAAGTGATTGCAGTTTTCTGAAATGTATAAATTCCTGTGTATAAATTATATATTTTCAACTTAATCTGCTTTATTTTGGAATTATATTTAAAAGTTTACTTCAGATGTGGCGCAAACAGGGGACACCCATCAGGGAACCTGCCCCCCTCCCCCCATCGGGGTACATTTAAAAAACTCTGCAGGGAAAAAACGATAGATTTCTCTCGTTCACACGCAAACTTTTAGTTCTTTTCCCCCATTTTAATTTTAGATTTTTTTAGTTCCATTTCAATTGTTGGTTTCATGCCACCTCCCTCTGCAAAGTGGGGGGGGGAGGGGGGAATGATGAAACTCCGTTGGGAAATGTTTAATGACACCACTTGTTAAGATACTACTTCTTAAAAATGTATATAGTAACTGATTTTTGAATTTAAATGTCATTGGTCGTACTCTTAAAAAACATGTGAAAAAGCTTAATGGTACCCGCCAATGTTGCATTTTTGGAACATGCTAAAAATCTTTAAAAAAAATTTTTTTTTTCAATTTTTTTTTCTTTTAGAGATCTTATGTTTCAATTTTAATTCGATTTTTATCAAAATTTAGTTTATGTTACCTTTCAATCATAGTGCGGCGTTTAAAAGGTTAATACTTTTAAATTCACAAGTGTAGCATTTTCTGGGACAGTAACACCTAGTTCTTTCGCGGCGGATATTAGATCTTCTTTCTTAGTATTTCGATACATGCTGAGTAAAAACGGTTTGATCCTACCTGATTGGACGATATCGGAGTGTTTGTAGACTTCAGATAGACTTCGCTTATAAAAAGTTATCCGTTTGCGATGAGTTCACCACTGTTCACTTTTCACGGCGATGATTGGAGATACGAAGCAGATGGAGTTTACACTCTTGATGCGATGAATAGGCGGGGAAATTGGCCTTTTTGTTTCACTGGAACACTTGGACGATGCCGAAGAGACTTTTTGGTTGAGTCTCAAGCTTTGGTTAAGCTTGGCAAAGGAGACGGAAGTATTGGTCTCGGAGCGGAGGATTGGCTCTTAGTAGGCGTCGGAGGAATTCGCTGATCAAGCATTCGCCATTGTGTTGGGAGATTTCGATGAGCTCCGTTTGATTTGGGCGACTTTTGATTTTAACACGGGTTCAAAAACCATTAGAGCCCCCATGTAACAGAGAGGGTGGTGTCTAGGGGTATGTTGAATGAAAGATAGACGTTTAAGTTTTAAGATATTTAATGACATCTACAGGTTGTTAAACTTGACTAGGCGCGCGCTGCTGGGACAAGGGTAAGTCTATCTTCCTTCTCCCGCTTACATCCGGGGGTTACAGAGAGTGGCGCTGGTGTCGCCTGAGCGTATACAACATTTATGTTAAATATTTTTCAACTGCGTACGCGAGATATACATACATAAATATATTTTTCGAAATTCAAATGCAGAACTTCAGTGCAGATAATATAAAATTCCTGGTTTTGTATGTTTAAGATTACAAAAAATGTCCAAATTTTAATTACTTGTTCTTCAGTCAACCTCTATAATAGAACATAAATGATAAGGGATTTTGCATAAATATATATTTTTTTTAACTTGAATATAAAATGGATCTTTATATTTATTTATAGGCGCAAATGTCAACTGTAAATTTGTCGAGGTGCTTTTAACTTCTTTTTGTTCGAATATTCAAGCTTAAAAATATGAGTTTGTTGTTCCCGTTCTCTTTGAAGGAAACTGAATTTCAGACATCAAAAATTCTATTGTAATTCGTTATTTAAGCAATGCAAAACTAGGGATTGTATGTAAGATACTCAGAACACCTTGCTTTGATATTATGAAAAACTTAAGGATTTAAATAGGGTTTTTTTTGTTGTTATTTTTATCAATGTGTACAAAATTTTTGCAAGTTCTGTTTTACAGAAGCTTAAAAATTATTCATGTTTAGAATTTCAAAAGTTTAACAGATTTTAAATTTTGAACCTTTTTCTTTTTCTGTTAATTTTTGACACAAACGAAATAATTCCTTTAAAAAAAACTTAGAAGTATTAATTAAAATAAGAAAAATGAAATTGTAAATTATCCTCATTATTTTAATATATACTGTGAATTTAAAAATAGATATATCATAGATATTTTAGAGATACATTATAAAAACTTAATTCTACTTGAGAATTTTGAGATAAAGAAAAAAAAATGAGTTTTATCAAGCTACTCTTCCCTTTCCCAATTCGCTGAATCTCAATTTAATATATTAAATCAAAAGTGAGTATATCATCTATATTACTTATGCGATGGTACTTAAAAAATTGATTTAAATGAAAGATTTAAAAAAATGCTTAGATCGTGAAAACTAAATCGAAGAATTTATTTAATTCAAACCCAATAATATTTTAAGTCAAGTTTTCTTACAAACTTTAACTGATAGTCAGTACGCTCTGGAGGTTTAAAATTCTTACCAGTTTTTTACGATTGCTGCAGGGGAAGAATGGGGTTCCCCGCGAGCCATAAAACTTCCTGTCATAGTCCATTGTGTCACCCCAACCCTCCCTATTTATCCTTTAAGATGTTAAACCTTTAAAGGGGGGGGGAGGATTTCGGAAAAAGACGTCTCTAACGCTTTCGAAGCTGTTACTTGAGGAGGGAAAAACACGTTTGGTGCATTTTTGGTGAGTCCCCGGTCTTACGGGAAAGAAAGTGTGGTGCGTTTTTGAAGCATCTCAGGATGGCAGAAAAAGACGTTTGGACCGCTTAGAGAGTTAATCTCTTTATTGCTTTGAGAAAGACATAAATCTGACTGAGCCATGTGGTTAGTTTCAATCAGCTTTTCTATAGTAAGATTGGGTGTTGGAAGAACTGCATTTGTACCTGAAACTTACAATTCACATTCCGCGTTCTTCTCGGGTTGTTTTTATTGCTAATTATGACCTTGACCACATCAAATATCTTTTCGTTAGGTTCTCTATTTCCGAATGTATAAACTAACAAATGTTCTTTTCGTGTTACTGGAAGATTAAGCCGTTCAGCTAAATTCTTACAAATAAATGACCTCATACTTCCTGAATCAATTAATAAATTAGCTTCAATCCACGTATTTTGGAATCGTAAATCAACTACGCATGTTTGAAGAAATACTGACTGCGACCCACCCTTCATTCAATCTAAATTTGAAATACTATATACAACAGCTAAATTTTCTTTTTTATTTTGAGCCAATTCACTATTAATTTCGCTTTGCGTTCTTTGAAAACAAATCGATTCGTGATGAGATTTTTTTTACATTTATTACAGGGTTGAATTTTAGAATGACATTGATAACTTAAATGTGATCGATTAAAGCATTTGAAGCATCTCCCTTCACTCTTTAATTTATTTACTTTTTATGATACCGGAAATAATTCACAGCAGAAAGAATTATGCTCTGAATTACAAAATAAACAATTTGATTTAATATTTGTACTTAATGTTGTAGCGGTAGGAATACTACGATTAAATGGTTTTTTCAAACCTTCTTCTTGTGAATAATTATTAGGATAATAACTTTTGTTTCTTTTAGGTTCATGCAATAAATAAGAATTTTCGTGGCATTCCACTTCTGTTTTTAGAAAATTAACTAGCTCCGAAACATCAAATTGTGAATTAGATTTTCTTTTACGATTATATTCCAAACTAATATCTTCTGGAATTAATTTCAATAATATAGGACACAAAAGTTGGCCATAAGTACCAGATACTACATTTAAACTTTCAAGAGATCGTATATTAATTTCTAGCTCATCATATAAACGACGTAACGCGCTTATGTTTGAAGAATTTTTAACGGATTCCAGGTTAAGTAATTAATTCATATGGCTGTTAATTATGAGATCTTCGCGACCAAATCTCGATTTATGTAAACTTCTGCTCTTTTCGTAATTCTCCTTAGTTAATGCAAACCCTTTTATAGCATTTAATGCTATTCCTCCAAGTAAACCTTTCAAATAAGCAAATTTTTGTACTTCTGTTTAACAACCGTTTTCATGTATGGCTGTTTGGAACTGACTCCAAAACTCAAGCCATGAAATTGAATCCCCAAAAAACTTATTTATATTAAGCTTAGGAAGTTTTACAAATTTAGATTCCGAAACAATTTTACTTCCCTCACTGATAAAACTATCCAATGAGTTATCGGTATCATTTCTATTTAAAATCTTAGTACTTTCTTTTATAAATCTAGATACTCTCAATAACCATTTTATTATATTTTCGGAATATTCCTCACTTGATGCAACTTCCTTTTCAATTTCTTCCGAATTTATGAGAGATTCAATTTTTTCATTTAATTTCTTCAAACTATTCTGTTTATCAAGTAATTTTCCTTGCATTCAATTAGATCTTCTATTTTAATTTCATGGGAAATAGATTCATCTTTAATTATGCATTCAATTTTCGTTATTAGTTTAGTCGTTAAAGATCTAATAACTTTCCTTTTACTTTTAACGTCTTCTAGTTGCTTTTACATTTTTATAAAAGATATATAATCGCCTACCTGATTTCTGAAGTTTCGAGCGAGCTTACAGCTTCACGTTTGGAAACCAAATATTGTAATTCCTTAGTTAATATATCCCATGGTCAGGTAAACTATTATAATGCCAATGTATCTTTCATTCTCTATTCAATAATTCAGTTCATCTTTTGGCAGTTTGTTTATTTTGCAGACAACACGGAAGACATGTACACAACACAAAGAAAATTACATGATTCTGACTCTACAAGCCAAACGCGTATACATCTCTTACATGACTTGTAGCGCCATCTATACATTTAATATTTAATTTACAACATGTTTGAATGTGTGATGATTCAAGGTGCTCGAAGCGACGAAATCAGTATCTTTAAAAATGATGTGTTGCAATGTTCACAGAGGTGGATTACCAATCGGGAAACCTGGTCTCAATGTAAAGCTTGTGGGTATCACAAGCTTTTGAAAGTTCGCTTGGAAAAGAGAATCGTACTTCAAATTGAAGCAAATCTTAATCAAGTAGCAACTGAACGAACGATTCAACGCACATTACACTGCAAAGCAGTATTTATCAAACTCTCAATATTCGCGACCCCATATTCAATCCTAGTTTTCGTCGTCGTCCCCCCTCCATACAATAAAAATGTATTGCATTCAATAACAATACACTTCGACGCTAAGGCTACAATACGACTTCAACCTCTTAAGTGCCACCGGCGTACATAAACATCTCACTTAGCCAAAGCATTAATTTTCTGGACGTATACATACGTCTTTCTGAAATACGATCTTTTCTGTGTACTGCTTTCCATAAAATTATTCTGAAGGATTTGGAATGCAATAAAAGGACATTGACTGTGTGTTTGTGAAGGATTTACTTATTTCAGAGTATTTGCATTTTTTTGCTCCCCCTCCCCAATAAATCACATACACTTGACTACCTGGAAAACGATGGCATTGAGGAGCGAATTGCGTAACTTTTAATATGCAGTTAGGGGATTAATTATAAACCTTACAAATTATCCAAGATAAGTATTCATAC
This sequence comes from Trichonephila clavata, assembly GCA_019973975.1. Taxonomy (NCBI): domain Eukaryota; kingdom Metazoa; phylum Arthropoda; class Arachnida; order Araneae; family Nephilidae; genus Trichonephila; species Trichonephila clavata. Next base: position 43,801 of record BMAO01037917.1, on the reverse strand, counting down.
AGATCCGTACGGCCACTGTTAATTATTTGTTAAATTAATTATAAAATACATGGTACTGACTGATACTTTAATAAGTGTGTTATATCCGTGTAAATGTATATTTTATTTTTTATTATGTCTGAATGTATTTTCTCCATTTACTAACAGTAAATTAACATTTTTTTAAATAATATATATTTTTTATTTTTCAATTTGCTCGCGCCCCTTTAAGGGGGTGCGCCCCACAGTTTGAGGAATGCTCCCGTAATGACTATGTTAGCCAACGGCCTGTTCAACTTGAACAAGAAGACATGTCTCTAGTTCGCAAAGGAGTACAAAAAGTTAACTGTAGATGACTAAAAAAGGATTATATAGTTCAAGGAATTAAGTTTTCAGTTGCACCATGTAGATTGCAGAGTGCGAATATGGAGAAAACAATTAAAATATGAACCCTGCCAGTATTTCCACAAGTTTTCGAACTATGTGCGCAATATTATGCACACATAGCATGAGAGGGGGGTTTAGAGGGGGGAGGGGTGCTTTCTAGGTTTTAAACAGTCCTATGAATTCATGTGTCAGAACGTCTGAATACACAAGGGTATTAATATTGGACATATTAGTAAAGTAACTTTCTAGAGATAGATTTAACAGGACAATGCTACTTGTAATATTGTTACCATTGTGCTAAATGGCTCAAAGTGCATGACAGAGACTACCTTGCTCAGTTGTTCTGTCCAATTACCAAATCTCATTCTAATTGAGAATTTGTAATATTAGATAAAACGGGACATAAAACATCTGGATCCAGTACCATGCAATTTAAAAGGCATTGGAAAGTGCAATTCATCGGATATTATCCCTAATTCCTCGTACAACCTACCAAAAATTCATAGAATTCATGCCAAAAAGAATCCATACTCTCTGTATTAAGGACAATATGCTGTCGAATATTGTATTGAATGTGTGGCCCAAATAATTTAGAAAATCAGTATATATATATATATATATGTGTGTGTGTGTGTAAGGATAATTAAGTTAGATCTAAAATTAAATCTCTGGACCACTTTTAATTTTTATTTTCCCGTTACATTTTAAAGTATTAGATTTATTACTCAGTTCGGGAATGAAGAACACATGACCCTAAATGAGCTTTGCCGCAAAGACCATTAATTTTTATTACCTCGTATATCATGCTTAATTTTCAAACATATCCCCTCAATAAGAAGAGTACTTGAAAAACATCTGGCCTGTAAGTGGTTACAGATTCTAAAACTTGTTGTTCCGTCTCTCTCTCTTAGCAAGCAGATCCAAAATTGATTTCATAGAATAAATACAGTTCAAAATAAAATGTCTTGGTGTTGACTCGAAAAACACGACATATATATATATATATATATATATATGCCCAAAATCTACACAGCTAGATTCCTCGTTGGGAAAATATAAAAAAAATGTCTAGGAACTGTATTTATACAATGCCTAGCTTACAACAGCAGTATTTCCAAATATTAAGGAAAGCATTTCAATGTGTTCACCGCTTATATAAAGGCAGGTTTCGGAGTGCCGTGGAATGGATGAGTGCACACGTCGCAACAGCGTGGTGTCCACCTAAGTACAAGCAGTTTGCAAACGAGCAGCAAAATCCATCTGTGTAGTCAGCATGTCTCCTTGCATCGATTTCGGGAGATGATTCAATGGGGAAAAAATCCAACGGTGGGAAATCTGGTGATTGTGAACGTCATATAACCAGACCCCCCTTGCGATTTATTGGCTGGGTTAGCCAATCAAGTAAAGGAGCGCTGGAATGCACCTGAGCCTCATCATGAACCATCATGCATCGTCCTTCACTCATTATCAATTACCGTATTTTTCTCGTATACTACAGATCGTACAGATGTAATTCTTTGGATATTTTTATGTACTCTCAAAGAGTAGTATAGGTGTGCAGAGTGTTTATGCATCATTTATAAGACACTGTTTTAGTATCTGAATGTACAAATATTGATGTAGATTGCTCTAAGCCTTAGTGATAGAGGTGAAAGATTCCTTTTATACCTAAATTCTTCCTTTAAAAAAGTAAGTTTATATTTGTATATAAATGTATACATCTAATATGTTTATGTATGTATATATATCTAAAAATAGGTTCATTAAATATGTATTGTATATATAGGCGCACATTAATAACAATAAATACTTATAATACACAAAATATAATTTTTCTAATAAATATACGAACCCCCTGAGTCTTACAATAATATCAAAGCAGTACATTAAGTATTTACATTAGCATTCTGAACTCAATCTTTTGTAAGCAAAAAAAAATTATTCTTTTGTGATTTATTCTCATTATTAATAAAATTATATTATTTAAATATGTAAAAAGTGAATGTGGGCTCCAATCTTCGATCGCACTTTTGATGAATATAAGCTTTCAGGCCAATAACATTTTAAAGTATAGTGTTTTTATATATCCCCTCTAGGTGGCAAAAGCTATTATTTTAGTTACTCAGATAAATTAATTTATCCTTCAGTGATGCATATGTATATAAAACAAGCACGGTTTCCAATCATGGGTCGTTAGAGACAAATAACATAGCGATGCAATTCACACTCGATGAATATCGTCTCTCTAGGTGCGAAAGACCTACAAAGATCTCTTTTTCCAAGAAATGAGAGAATTCCCGAGAAATCCCGCAGATGGATGACGTCTATTGACACTTACAAAAGAGAAGCCAAAGAATATTAAGAAAGCCAAACGGTGACTTTGTTCTGTCACGTAATACATCACTTGCGGCATAACTATGCAACGTCAGTATACGATACTACTCTGGAAATGCGAATGGAAGAAATTAAGCAGTGAATGAACTGTCTGATATATTGAAAGATTACTGTGATTTATTATCCTTCACCATCAATCACTCTCATGAAATACGAAATATGATGAGTAAGTTTTCTTTAATTAAAAGATTTGAAATTTGTTTAGTGAAGGAGTAAATTGGAGAAAAAGCAAATTGTAGGATTCTTTGTTTGGGGAGAAGTACACTTAGTTGCTGAGTGTTCAGGATCACGAGTTAATGGGCTGCTTTTTGTAGGTGAGTAGGGAGTTCTATTATCGATGCCACTACAAACATCTCGTATGAATGAGCAATAGTAACTTAGTCTGTTGAAGCTCCAACTATGCAATGGCGTAGAGTAGGAGCTGAAAGAGTGGGATGGCCAGCTCAGGTGTCGTCCTCAACATTTAATTACTATTCAAAATTACCAAGTCCGTTGCCAGTACCTTCTAAGAGAGAGACTTAATATAACTGTTAGGCCGAGTTATACTAAATCATTATAGTTAATTCTGTTTGTCTTTCTTTTTGCTACAAATAAACTGTAATATTTGTGTGTTAGAATTCACTATCACCTCTAAATACGAAAAAGGATATATTCTCAAATAGCAACACATATTGAAATACTCTCTTGATTCAAAAACAATGAGTACATTTTTACTGGTGTTTTTTAATTAGCGAGAATTCATCGGCTATTAAAATAATTGTCCCCCTATCATTACGTTTCCTTACTTTAATCCTCGAATGAATACGCTATAAATAAGCATAGATTATACAGAGTAAAGTCAAAACTTTCATTTTCTTTTGAAACAGAACCCCAATTTCGCAATATTTTGCTAATGTTTCAAAGAAGTTTAATCAATAAGGCTCATTTAAAGGGTGCCTAATGAAAATTTAAGTTACTTTACTGTTAAATCAATAAAACTTTAGATATCAAGAAAATTCTTCTGATATCTTCTTGAAAATTCCGTTCTTTCAGTTATCTTACACATTCATTTGTTAAGTCGCAGTTAATGATTTTATGTGTTTAGCTGAATCTTTAAAGGGCATTTATTTGTCCAAAATATCTTATAGATGATTATTAGGAATTAATCTTTTATTATCACGCCCATACTATTTTCAATTATACATATATTAGATATGAATGAATATATATAACAGTTATGGGTTATCAAAATATAGCGGCTCAAACGATTAATTCGAGGATTAAATTTATATCATATAAAATATATAAACTGCATAGATAAATATTTTTTAAGCCTTAGAGATTATATATATATATATAAACTTTTGCAAAATAAGGTGATTAGCTCCTCACAGGTAAAACATAACTTCTTAGCGCGTTTTTCACGCAGTGGAACAAAAGCGCTATTAGGACGCAAATTTCGTCTTCGTCTTCGTTCCATATTTGGGGGCGTACCCTTTTCTTAGCCAATAAGCAACCAATTGACCCCGGGTTTTCGGCATTTGGTCACATTTGTGCCCTAAATGAGCCGAATCATATTTAAATTGTCCCATAGTTTTCCCAAATTTTCCTGAATTTCGCTAGTTTATAACAAAATTTTCTCAAATTTTACCTAGTAAATTTATTGTTTGAAAAAAGTTTTTTTAAAAAAAATCTACCTGAATTTTGGAGGAAATCTTCACAAAAATGAGGAAATCTTTGTAAAATACAACATGTGAAAAACGCGCTAAAATTACTCGGCCATACCAATGATTGATATCTTGTTTTAAACAAGGTAAGAATGTTTAATAGCAAAATGTTTGTAAATCGGTTAAATTCTCGATGCATTTTGAAATTTATTTTCTAAGGAACACACAAACTCAGTGATTATTAGAAATTGTAACTAAATGTATTTTAAGAAACTTTATGTTTATGCAAATCAAATCTGGAAGTCACTGCTTTTTTGCTAATCCTTATATTTTCCTTCAGCTGCAAATTAATTTTTTCAGGTTTAACTTTAAATATATGCTGCTTTCATCTGACTATAGTATAATATATTTTAAAGCATCATAGATCTATTTTTAACCACCTTTTCAGATTAACCAATGATTTATACATCATTTAATATTGCTTCTTTTCCTTCGGTTAAATTCAAATTCTAGAGTAACCTTGTCCATTACATCTATAAATGTTGTAACACTTGCAATTTGCACTCTTAAGGATTAATTAAAAATATTTATAAATATAATTGATTTACATTGCCATGATTAAATACTTCTCCTACTGGATGGTATATAAGTTGTATCAACGTTAAAAGAAATTGATTTTGTGTACATTTTGTATTTTTATTTCTTTTTAAATATGTAGAGTTGTATAAACTATATTGCCAAAAAAAGTTATCGGATGAAATAAATATGCTAAAACATAAGAGCGTCAGATTGGCTCCATAGATCAGCAAATAACATGTTCCTTCTGGGTGTTTATATTTTTGTGACTGATTGTATTGCATGAATTTCATAAATTTATTGGCTAGGGAAAACAGAAAATTTATCTAATAAAAAAATTAAATGAAACAAATTTCAAACATCAATCTCACATTACTCATATGAAAGTTTCAGATGCAAACATAAAACAACTTTTCAAAGTGCTTTACTATATTAACTATCTCATAATCCTGTCGCTTGCATTTTGATCTCTATTATCTAGAATTATTTTATTACCGTTACATTTATATCATTTGCCAATTTCATTATAGATTAAAAACATATTTATTTTATCTGCATTTAACGATGATAATTGATGCAAAAGTATTATATGTATATTTATATCAACTATTTATAACATTGACAGTTAAGATTTAAATAACAGTTTTTGAGATAAATTAGAAATTATTTGATTTTATTTGATTCATTGATGACATTGTAATAATTTATGTCTATATTAATATGATTTAAAATTATCATAAAAATTTTTACCTTTATCTAACTTACATCTACCTTCATAAATTTCAAAGCATCAGGTTTGCGAAAATTGTTGCTGGCTAGCCAGACGCAGTTCTACAGTTGCGTTCGTGTGGTTTGCAATTGTTTTAGGGTGGGTATCGTGAAGTGTAAATACAAGTAAAAATAACCTCAGAAAATCGAATCAATTGATAAATAACACTAATAGTTATAGTGTGAGAGAATTGTGTTTCTCTATCTGATTCTTTCTTTGTATATATATGTATATATATTTATATATTTTATATATATATATATATAAGTAATGACTTCTTCTAACTCTCTTTAACTGTAACCCTGTTAAATCATTTCTTAGTTCTTTCGCATCTTAATCTAATTGCCCGCGCGCCTAATCTTAATCGTAATCTATTTGCTCGTGCGCATAATCTTAATCGTAATCTAATTGCTCGCGTGCATTTGCATCCAATCACGACTCCTGTTACAAAAGAGGCGTACGACCTTCACCGCCAATGTAAAAACTCGGAGCACATGGTTACGCGCGCCTTTTCGCTTCTTGTCTCTTGTCATCATGTAGTCTGCTGCAGCTAATGTTTGTGTATTGTGTGTGTCTATTTGCGATTATGTACATCTATGTGTCGTCCTTGTCGTGCTTAAATGTTTTCAAGATGTATAATAAACAGATTTAATTAACCTCAAGAATGTTTCTTCAACATCAGTTTAAAGAATCCATTCCAACGAATATCGTCGTATTACACACACACACACACACACACACACACACACACACACACATATATATATATATATATATATATATATATATATATAATATGATAACGTATTAATTGAAAGTTTTGACTTAACCCATTAAAGACAACCATCATTTTAATTATTTTTCTTCAAAGACTAAATATAAATTCCTTTGATCGAGCTGTAAAAATCTTGCTAATTGAAAAGAAAATTAACTTATAATCAAAAATTAAAGTATGAAAATTAAAATTAAATATTTGTTTAACTAAAAAATAAACAGAACAGTCTTTAAAATAAATTTAGAATTAAATGCTGCGTTTTCGCAACGTGAATCCTAAATGAGTTAACTATATTTTTAATAATAACATAAAATTAATTTAATTTATACAATGTTTTCTTAATTTAGTATTTAATTAAATAAATAATCATAGAACTGACGTAATATAAGAAATAGAACGGAAAATTCGGAACTCCGTTTCCTGTCATGAAATTTTACTCGTTAGAAATGGCTGCCGGCATTGGAGTTTGACACTTCCAGCCACATAAAAAAATACATCCGCCTTTGGTAAGTGCTGAACTCATAGGGTATCTATTGGGGGCAAACATCTGTCATCAGTGTGTAAAATAAAACTGATATGACTTATATTCTAAACAAAAATTGACAACTGCAGGAAAAACTGAAATATTACTCCTAAGTGGAGTTTGGGAAAGAATTCTTAAAAAGACGGGCATCGATTACCATTCACGAAGGGAAAGTAAATCATTTATCATGAAAATTTCTGTACATTAGGATTGACCAAACGTCAAACTCTTTCAACTAGATAAAAGTTTATTTAGAGATAATGTCCATTTTGGTAGGATGTTCTTTACTTCAAGATTTGAAGTTTTGTGAGTTATTTAGTCAATAATGTAAGAGTATAATATGTTCTTAAATATGTTAATATAATCTAAATAGGTGTGAAATGAAGCTTGAATTAAATGCGTATATATTTTGAAAGTGTATCCTACAGTTTTAAGGTACTTACAATCAATATTAAGAAAATTTTTGATATTGGTCAGGATGTAGAATTATGTGCGTGAGTCTCAGAATGAAGAGAGAGAGGAAAAATTACAATACATTTTCAAAAATGACAAAATTCAGTATTGATTTTCAAAAATATTCTAGATAAGCATTTATTGCTAATTGCCTTAGAAACTAAATTTACTCTGATAATTCAACACACAAACATTCTTAAGATTACTTCTAATTTTGAAATCTATATGGTATTCGATCATTTACTTTTTATATTTATAGAATATAATTTTAAAGAACAATTTTTAATAAACAATCTTTTTTAGTTAAAATAAAGCGTTCAAATTGAAATAAAATAAAATATGAATGCACTTAGAAAAATAAATTCTATAATACGTTTTCCTTTACATTTATATTTTGAATGTTATATCCAATTAGATTTCTATTAAAGAATGATTATTTAATTTAAATTTCTTTCTAATCTTCAGTTCAGCGTGCCTTCATTCTATCATACATCACCTGGAACTCTTTATTTTTTTTGAATTTTAACTCCTCTTACATGTTAAGGTAGGGGTCTTTAAACTTTTCTAGAGGGAAACCACATTTTTTGTACCAAATTTTGTGGAACCCCATCAGCATTGCACAAAGCATACAAATACTCTCGGGTTTCTATATATATGCTTTATTTATAACTCCGAATCTGTTGATAACTTAACAATTAATAGTATATGAACTAATAAAAATATGTGCAAAACAAATAAAAAATGATTTTTAAATAATTTAAGTCAAAACGTTCTTCGTAGTTTGTATTTTCTTATCTTGAGTATACTTCAGATACAATGGATTTAACTACCTGTTCATGGCTAACAAGTTATTTTATAAAAAAAAGATGTATGGAAAATCCTAAAATTTTCGCGCCTCCTGTTGCGAGTCACGTGATCCCCTAGTTTAAGAAACACTGTGTTAAAACATCCAACTAGGTTCTGAGACGAATTTTTCAAAATTGATTTTCAGAAGAATTCTATTTTTTTAAAGAACATAAATAGTTTTAAAGAATCATGATTATAAAATAAATGAAATATATCACTCTTTTTTTTAAAAAAAAAAATATTTTCATAAAACTTTAGCAGAATTTTTAATTGTAGAAAAGCAGTATAAATAAAAATACGCTGAACGTATTATAATTTTAATTTCATTGATATAGTTCTTGATCCATCTGAAGTGTCACATCATAGATTGTTGAACTTTTTACATCGTAATGAAAAGACGATTCTAGAGGATGTGCTCTTTCATACTTTTTTATAAGATTGCGTTAATCTTCTGATTGAATTTTTGCTCTGCGGATGAGTGAGTTGCTGAAAAATACAAGTTGATTAACGTTCGACCCACTCGTTTGCACACTGAATATGGAAATTAGCCTTCACGAGGCTTTCCTTAGGAATCGACTTATTCGAGGGACCCTGGTGACACAGTTTCTTCTGAAATTGATCGCGCAACTAGTGACACATTCGTCCCCCCTTAAATTTTCCTTTAGTTAAATCAGCCTACATGCAATGACGAGGAAAAATCCCAACACCAAGAAAAAATTATTGGACAATGCAATTGTCAAATTAACATGTTTAATTGATCAAATTTTCAAAACCACAGTTTAGTTTAAGCGCAAGAAAATTCATTTCAAATGTGAAAAGATGTTACATTAACTTTCAGAACTTTGAATGAAAGCCTGCAAGCGTGCATGCATTGTTCCATGCAGGTAGCGAACGTCACTTTGTGGTATATAATTCCATGCGTGTTGTACTTGTTGTGTCAATCTTCGGATGGTCAGTACTAGCTGTGGATGGTGCTGGAGTGGTTGTTCAATAATGATCGTACGTGCTCTGTGAAATACATGTTTTAGGGTGCTTGTCTCCTAACGGTCTTTGAAGTAACTGAATTCTAACAGTTATTGTGTTTCTGTGGTACCAAATGCAGCTCGAATTTTTGCCGCAGAACAATGCGCCACCGCCATAGGCGGAATACGGTGATCTTCCACCTCAGTAGTACCACGAGGCTGCATGGGTACTGGTCTTCTGGAGACAGTATTATCTCTTGACCACTGCTCCCAACAATCATATAAATTGAACACATTTCGACCAAGTCTTTCCGCAATATCGGGGAAAGAAAATCCATCTTCAACTCAATACGTCAAATTTAAAAAATAACTAGACAGCATGGTTAACCAAAATAATTTTCACTCAGCGCTCTCTGTTGGTCTGGCTGCGCATCCCGTGGTTTCTACGGACAACGTAGAGGTGGCAAAATTTCCGCAACCCTCGACTTCCACGGGTATGCCGTTTTTCCGACTATTTAGCCATGCAATCCTTACTGTTCCTGTTTATATTTTTATTTATGTTTTATGTTCATATATTATATATATATATTATATATTGGCTTCTTACATTTTAAAGTTCTAATTCTGTTCCATGTTATACATACGCTTAGTTAATTCTTCTATAATAGACTCTTCCATTATTTTTAAAGTGTGTTTCTTTAAATCTGGTTTGAATCTTCTAGCTTTGTTAGTGATATTATTTTGTATTATCAATTTTATTATGCCATGTATTTCTTTCATTTTATGTTACTATATATATATATATATATATTTATGGTCTAATTCTAGATTTTAAAATAAATATTATTTTAGAAATATTTTTGCATTTTTTAACTTTAAAATCTAGATTTAATGTGTAGAGTTGAGATACGTAATAAAAAATACGCAATTTTTGTGTGTGTGTGAACCTACTTTGAGAAAATATCTACGCAGAGAGAGGGTTAAAGAAGGTCGGTACCCCCTGTACTGACAATGCTTAATTGAGAATGTTTTTCTCAGAAACATAAATGTATAGACTTGAAATTTTATGTGTTCATTAAATGGACTGTTATATTTATACCAGTGCTTCTCAAACTCTCAATGCTTGTAGCCCAATTTTCAGTCATAATTTTCATCGCATCCCCCTCTTCACACAATAAAAATATATCGAGTGCAATAATTACAAACTTCTGACGTTAAAACTACAAAATACGCGATTTTAATCATAAACCATACAAATTATCAAGTATTAAATTCTGTACATGACAAGCCTACGTGAATCATTAGTAATTTTTAAACTTGTTCTTAATTTAGTTTTGTGAATTTAATTATTAAATACAATGTGCAGTACTGATACATTTATAAGTATATTTTATCAGTGTATACGTGTATTTTATTTTTATTATGTCCAAATATATATTTTGTTTTGCTTCCTTGCAGTAAATTTGTAATTTTTTTAATCCTTTGTTTTGGACATTTCGATATGCTCATGTCTCCCTCCCAGGGTTATAACGTCCCACAAGGGGGGCGCGCCCCAGAGTTTGAGAAGCGCTGATTTATAATGATGTGAAATATTTCAAATATATTGTTTAGTCTTTGACGAATCTATCCGCTGTTCAACTAATATTCTTATTTCTTTAAGCAAATTATTTAATTCAACCAACTTTCATCGAGTAAGCGAACGTGATTTATGTAATTGCGGTATATTATATAAATTCAGTTTTCGCGAGTTGACAGTAAGAAAGGAAGGGAGGATGTGATTTATTGACATGTTGTTGTTGTTGAAATGCTGAAAATGATACGTTAGATGTGTACAAATAGGAGTTTAACAGAAGTTTGAGAATTAGTTGTTAGTTGAAGATTGAAAAGCAGTGGAATAAATTAAAGATTACAGATCGTGGATCCATCTTCATTTGATCAAGCCTGAAGAGAGTGCCTGAAAGTTTCCAATGTAGGATCCGATGCATTGAAGGTTCAGGTACTGTTCATTTGATTAAGTAGAAGCTAGTTATTAGTAAGCGACGTAGTCTTAATTGAGCGTATTTAAGCGGTTTTAGATTCAGTTGAGGGTCTGTAGTAGTATACCCATGGTATAAAATCTCACCTCCTCACTCTACTTTAATTCATATACTTTAATTAGAACTGCATTATGTCTGTTTGATAATTGTTAATAAGAATTAATAAATCAAATTAGACTGGAAATAATGTCTGTGGATTGTTCAGTTCCTCCTACACATCTAGCCGAGTTTATAGGCAGACAAGAGGGTTCGGATGTAAGAGGTAACCGAGCGTTACCACAAGTCTTTTCTAGAAAAATATACTGAGCATCATTATGAATTTTTTGAAAATAATCATTTTTTGTTACGATTACCAATTATTTTGGGAATACCTCAAAAATGTTACTTCAGTACACATCGGTAATATGCAGTAAAAATTTCTGGTTTATTCATAGATTCTAGGAAAAAGGTACACGATAAAACATCACAATAAAACATCAATTTGAGAAAATTGCAATTTTATAAAGTGTCATTTTATCATAAAAATTGGGAATTATAACACGTATTTGTTCTATTTTCTTAAACATTAGCTTCTTCTGAATTTCCTTTAAGACTTTTTTGTTTCCTATTTTACTTAAATTGTCAAGAATATACATACATAGCATTTTGCAGTTTATGTCTAAGAAGATATTTTGTAGCATTTGCACCTTTTTCCTCAAATTATGTATCAATCATAGAAGAATTTTCAGCTTTGTCACATCAAAGTTGACTACATTGCAAAGTTTTGTATGTTCCCATGCAAGTACAATTTCCAAAAGTATCAGAATTCTTACATCTGTCTAAACTTCTTAAATAGCCAAAAGAAAAGTGTTTTTATGTTTTTAAACATGAAATTTATGTATGTAACAAGCCTCATGCAGATGAGAAAGGTCATTGCCCATTTGAGACATGTTTATGTACCCCTTATCGATAAACTTTTGAATACTAAATCTGTAAAATGTCTGTACAATAAATATACATTTATATTAAAATTGAAGTGAAATTTTGTAAGTATATTAATTAGTTTTTCAAAAATAGAATTTTACAGAACATCATTATGAATTTATTGAAAATTGTCATTTGTATTAATTTATATATGTTTATGTGTATGTGTGTGTGATTTGTATTAAAAACAATTAAAATGAAAAAATAAGTGCATTTAATATTTATATTTATATATATTCATATTTCAAGTAGAAATTCTGCCATAATAAATGTTTAAAATAAAAACATGTGTTATTCGCATGTAAGAACATATCATAAGCAATCAGACTTAAGAAACTGAATGATTGAGTGGGGTAATCTCAAAAGTCCAGATCAAAATTTCAAAGAATACAAGTATAATGGATTGTTTAGCGTTAATATTTGGAATTGATTGCTCTCATATTTAGTGATATACTTTTAATATTATCAATCTTAAGCTGTATTATTTTACGTTACATGATTTATATATAACGTTTTTTCGTAAAAATATAAGTGTAAGATCATTTTGTTTTTCGTTCATAACTGCACTTCAACTATTTCTAAACTATTCTTTCTTGAGTGATATAAATAAAAAATTCCGAGTAAACAAACCTGTTTTTCTGTTGCGGAAAAGTATTGTACCTCAAACACATTCTGAAAACATTCTGTCCATAAAAAAAAGCAGTATAACCTAGCTTTTGTTCAAAACAAAATTTCCAGACAAAGAAAGATGTGATTTGGACATCAATAAAAGTTCTTTACTCCGTCCATCTTCTGACACTTGACAAGAATGGGCTCTTTGAGGAGAATAAGTAAAATGTTATTTATTCCCACAAATAGAAAAATATATCCAATAAATGTATTTTATTGGATTTTCAACGATTTTGTTATCTTGGATTTAGGACAAAAGGGGTAAAATTATTTTCAACGCTCAGAAATTCTATTTTATTATCTTATATGAACAACGTTCTCACGTGTTTGAACTCCTCAAAGAATCGAAATTTACTTACTACATTTAAATGGAGTAAAAGCAAGAAGTTTCAACTTTTTTCTCCAAATAGACATCTCCGGTTTACCTCTTTTTTTTTCCTTTTTGTGCATTAATTTATTTATTGTTTGAATTTGCGACCATTGCAATTTCACTACGTTGCTCACTGTACATCAGCGAGATATGTGTGATTTTCCAAAACACACACACTATAGGTAAAAAGGAATAAGAGTTAATGAGAACTTGAAATTTGTTTGAATGAGATTGCTTGATTCATAAGAGAAATATAAACTTACTTCATTAATTATTTATTCAAAAAATGAATAAATAAAAAACACATGAACAAATAACTTATAAGATATATATTTATCATTTCCCAGATTTATTTTCAATAATATTATCAGCAAAATGATATATATAGTAGTATTTTGTATTTCAATAGCTTTTAGAATATCAACGAAATATGCAGAAGGCATTTAAAAACCAAGATTTACAACAAACAAAATTTTTTAAACAGCATTTATAGATGCATCTATAAAATCCTGTTGATCATTAAAGTTATAGCATAATTTCAATTATACGCGTTCGAACCAAAATACCTTACAGAAAAATTAATTTCAAAACTTCTGTCTTTAGCGACATTCTAGTTTAAATCTATAAGAAATACTCACATAAAATATAAATCATAATTAGAATTTTGATATCAATCATTTTTGTAATAATTCCTATTCTATAATAATCGAAGTATGTGATGAATTTTATTTTCCCCGTAATAAAATAAATACAGAGGGCAACATTTACTTTCAAATAACTAGATTAAATGATATAAATTTAAAGTTTTATTCCTAATTTTTATTTAAAGGGTTCAGATAGTTTCTTGATTTTTCCACAGTTTCACTACTGCATTTAAAAGATAGAGTTCACTAATTGGCACGTAGACTTAGCTCTCTAATTGCATTTTTCTTTTGTGTACGAAATGGTTTGATGATTCTTGAAACTCGTTTCATGGATTTTACTTTTTCAAGCTTCTGAATAAGGTAGATTTAGAAAATTCAATGGCTTGCTCTATCAAATTTATGAGGCTTTTCTAAAAAACAAACTTTTTCTAAATTTATCCCCATACTTATTACATTCGACTCCAAAATTTAAAAAAAAAATATTTTCTACGAATTATAAAGTTGACATTTGACTTATCTTGAAAAGTATTTTAGAAAAAATGTTTCCAAGCTTTCGATATGATGATCCTGCTGCACATAATAAACTTTAAGTTTTGTACCTCTTAAATGTCGAGAATAATAGTTTTTAAAATAAAGTACCATTTTCAATAAAGGGTATTTATGTTGAAACTAGCATTATGTGTTATCTCTGGACAAATATTGACAATCCAATGTTTAGTAAGTAATGGTTAAAATTATTCAATTGCTGCTATTAGTTTATATATATATATATACATAAACTAATCGTAGCCATTGAATAATTATTATATATATATATATATTATATACATATATGTATATTCGTTTTTCCTACCGACATAGAAAGGGGGGGGGGAGATTCGCGCCTTCAAGCTAGTTTAATTCCACTGATTCGGTCTTAAGTCCGAAAGTCCGAAATTGCTTTTTGACTCACTAGGTTCTTTCTTGTATTTCATTTATATATTTTTTATAGATTCGATTTCCATGTTCTTTTTTTATTTTTATTACGTTATTTCTTGTTATGTTCTTTATTTCCTACCTTTTGTTTTTGATATGTTTTTATAAATTTCTTCAATATATATATATATATATATAATTCATAATGAATTCCGGAGTAAATGTGGAAAATGTATACTTTAATTATTCCCTACTCTAAGATAGAAATAAACTTAATTCAATTTACGGTTTTATGTAACTGCTCTTTATATTCTCTCAAATGGGTCTCTGACATTGCTGCAGAGTTTTCTAGATGGCCATTAAACACTGCGGAAAGGAATTATTTTAAAATACGCTTTGCGAGTGGTAATTCAAAAAAAGTTTATCTAAAAACATTTTAGTAAACCAAGAGTCTTGAAAAAAAAATAGATTTCATAATTGCATTTTTTTAACAGGGCTGTACTTGTATTTTCGTTCTTTCTGTCACTATTTGCGACTTTCTAATTGGATTATTGTTTTCAACAATCACGTATTGCTCTACTTTAGAGATTTTCTTTGCCTTTTGTGGAAAATTTAAAACCCAGCTTAGATTGTCTCCAAATGATCTGCAGTGAATGTTAAGTAATAATTTATGAGTGGTAAAAATTAAGATCACCAAGTAAAAGGAAGGGTTCATATGCAAAGATAACATTAATCATTAAAAATTAAGTGATATTCCGGACATACTTAACACTTTAGTATATTTTGGGATTTTTCTTTTGGCTTAACATTAATTGATGGCATGTTTTTCAGCTTTAAGAAAATGGCTCACGAGGTTTGATACATGCACCAAAATGCATTTTTTATAAAATGGAATATTTTAAAATACTATCAAATAGTAAACTTTCTTATCTTAAATCAGTAATAAATGAAAATAAAATTTTTAAAAAAACATAATTTATTGTTTTTTATAAGGGTTAATGGAATTTTCGGGCTTTCGTAAAAAGAAAATATTACAGACACATTTACTAGCAACAGATTTAAATGACCGCGTAGTATAAATGTATTGAACCACGAAAATTATATGTTAACACTATATCGTAAATACTTGAATAATATAGTTAATCTGGAAATCTTTGCGACAGTTGTTTACATATGCAAAATAAAGAAATGTGACTTTTCTTTGAGAACACAACATGATATATCGCTGCATGTATAGCTACTTGTGTAATGGGGTTACTTAATTTAATAATTCGTAAGTGCGTCCAAAGTGAAAACGCTGAAAACGTATTTGTCTATTGCGTAAGCAATGCCTTATACCGGACCTCAATTTACTTCTACATGAACTTTCTTCGATTTTTTGAATACTTTTATAGCTTACCATCATGAATATGGTTTAAACCTTTTTTGAATCATAAAAACCAATCAGCTGCCACTGTTTCAAATGAGAAAAAGCTGCAAGTGTCTGCATTTATTTTTTCCTTTTCAGGTTTGAAATCAATATTTTTAATTTTTATACAGTGTAATAAATTATTTATAGACGAATTAAATAGTCTCTGAAAGATAGTCAAAAAGCATCGTCTCCTCAAGTCCTGATATCATATTCATTGGCTTGACTTTAGCTACAAATGTTATATATATTACATATTGCTTTTACGAAAAATAAATTCTTAATTTTGCTGATCCTTTGTAGACCTTCTTTCTAAAAAAAATAAGAAAATTATAATTCTACTTTTGTCAGTCATATAAATAGAATATTCTTATTATAAATTGTTTTTCACACAAAAAATAAAACAAGTAAAAAACAAACAAAAACATTAAAATACGTTATGCAATAACATAATTTATATTTAGGTTTAGTATATATTTAACATGAAGCCCAGTGGCTGAGTGGTAGTGCATCGCGCTTCCACACTACTGGTCCGAGGTTCAAATCTCGGGCTGGACAAGGTCGACTCAGACTTTCATCTCTTCAATGGGTCGATAAATGAGTACCAAGCTCGCTTAGGCACTTAACACTGGTGGTTTCGCGTCAAACTGGCAACCTGACCTAAGCATCTGCTAATGCACCTCATGGTCCAAGGTCACGCATACTGATATGGGTACAGTACGCCTTGGCTCTGATGGGCTGTTGCGTCACTGAGTTAAGTCATACATTTATTTAAGTTTGAAAGTTCTTTTAACGTGTGAACAATACATCGTCGTGTCTAGAAAACGATAATGAAACTCTTTTTGATGTAAGGTGCGATACTATCAGAAATAGTATCCAAAATATTATTTTTAAAATTTTGTTTCTTTAAAATTATTCATCATCCACACTTTTTAATAAAAATATATAAATAGAAAACTAATGAAGATATATATACATTTTCTTTATAAATATATCATTTTTATCTCTTCAATCATTTTTTTCTCTCATATATCTCAACAAATACCGGATATGAGATATGAGCACATATCAGATAATTGCGCTATCTTTATTCTCTCTGCCACCTGCCGACAGTGACATATCTTCATCAAACACAGGAAATGGATTTCCATCCTCCATTTTCGCATCAGCCAAAGTGATATTGTATACATTGATTTTAGTATTAATCGCATTCTAGAGATACAGATGTTTATGATTTTTTTTTACTTATATAGAATTTTTGGTACGACAATTGAACAAAAAAAGGGTAAAATTTTAAATATTACCTAGTCTTAAGCTGGATTATATAATTAAAAATATCATTTTAAGTGAACGTTATTTGAGCTTAACACACACACAAATAAAGCAAAACACTTAAATGACTCTTTAGAAGTTTTTTGTAAAATTACTTGGTAAATTTTATATATTTATTCAGAGGTACTTGAATATTTTTACTTGGTTTATAGGTGAATGAAATACACATGTTTACAGAAATACAAAATTTAAAAAATATACTCTAATATTAAATCATGTGAGGGATTCCCAGATGTATTTGGGAACATAGAATTTTTCGTTCGCGTTTGGTGATTGTGTTTCGAATTTTTTGTTACCAAGCGCATATTACTTTAATAGCTCCCAATATACGTTGTACTTGACCAGATATCAAATACTCCTTTCTATTTCTTGTTCTTTGGAAGGGGCTATTCTTTTTCAATTTTTTTTTCTTTCAAATAAATTTGACATTCTTCCGAATTTTGATTGGAACTCCTCCCTTTTCTTTCTGCTGTTTAGGAAGTCTGGCTTGCTCCCCTGTTGTTTCCATTGCCATGGGGTGCAAAGACATTGGAGAAGGGAGCGGAGTGGATTTGGCGCATCTTCCCCTTTTGTCACCGGTTTCTTAACTAGCCACCCTACTCCTACTTTGTGATGGTTTCGCATTTGTAACCGCATGGGAAGCGGCCCTAATGCTGAATTTCCAAAAATATAATGAAAAAAAAATGTTTGGAATTTCTTTGTCTTTATGAAACATTCCGTATCTTCTAATTTCACAATTCCTTTTAGGAGTGTTTTCCCCGCGTATCTTATTTCTTTTTCAAAGCCATTCTCTTCATTAAAAGAGTGCATCTGTGAACGTGAGAGTTTGTGTGTGGATTTTTTTTCAATTCTCACTATTAATTCACACTCTCCCTATATATATGTGTTTGTGTGTGTGTATATAATCAGTGTGTAGGTTTGCGTTGTCCTTTTATTTTCCATAAATTTTTACACATTTTATTATTTGTAGATTTCAAATGTATATATATATATTCAAAATTTCTCTACAAGAGAGAGATGAATTACATGATTAATACTTAAAAGAATATCAATTGCCAGATAACAAGACAACAAAATTTAGAAGGAGATATGAAAGATTGAAATACCACAGTAAAATATAAAAGAATGGATGCTTCAGTATTATCAACATTGCTGACTTAGGACAGCTAGTATACATAAAACTTTCTTTAAAAAAATCCTTCTGTATAAAAGTGGCGTTGAACATGTTTTTTGGCCAGCCAACCTTCCCCCTTTTTTGTTAATAATACCAAGCAAATACGAATTGGAAATAATGGATAGGAAATCTAAATCCATTATAAGGAAAAGGTAACTTACCCAAATATTGCATACTGAAATGCAGAGCCAGCGCTAAATCTGAGTACAATAAACAAGTTATTGCCAGATTCTGGACCCAAATACAATTTCAAAACAAAGCAATGGCTGAAAAATAGCACTTAGCAAAAGTATGAAAAGAATAGAAATAAAAAAATAAGAATTGTAAACATACTACCATTATCTTAGAGACTCTAAAAAAATATGATTTAAAAGTTATAATAAATTTTAAAAAAGTAATTTTATCTAAAACTAGAAATCGGGGGTATTTAAAACTATCTAGGAAGAATAATAAATCTATAATATAAAACTTTTGAAACTATGGAAATTTAATCCTTACTATTTAGAATTTCATTATTTAAATATCTATTAATAAAATTAATAGGGTAGTTTTGAATTAAACAGTATTTAGTAAAATGTTTATAATTTTTTATTTTTTCTGATTTATTAGAAACTAGAAGTTTATTGCGTAGTGTGTAATTAAGAACAATATTTCTGAATATAGATACATGCACATTACTCTCCCAATGCGGTACTTTTATAATATTGAAATTAAAGTCTTCTCGTTTATCATAAATATTAGTAACTATTTTATAATCATTTAATTTAATTTCTATATCAAGAAAATTTGCTTCGTAACTGTTACTGTTTGTCTGTATTAAATTAAGATATTGTGGATAAAAATTAATATTAGGCATAAAGTTGTCTTGCTTGCCAAAAATGATTATATCATCTATATAACGAAAAAAATAAAATTCTAAGTTGTCTGTGAAACTATTTTCAAAATAATGTAAATATAAATTGGCAAGACAGTTGCTAGCTGGGCCACCTTGTGGTAGACCCTTAATCTGTTGATAATAATTACTATTATGATAAAAATAATTCTCTTTTAGAACTAACCTAAGTAGAGAACCAAATCTATCATATTTGACATTTTTAAACAAATTATCTTTATGTAATTTTACTTGTGTTTTTATCATATCATCAATATTAATTGAGTTAAAAAGATCTTCAAAATCTAAACTAAATACTGAAAATATTTTTTTATCTTTAATTTGTGCAATAAGTTCTGTACTATTTTTCAGAATGGCTGAAGTTTTTAGATTATTTATTGTATCTTGTAACAATTCATGTAGAATTTTGCCTGATTTGCTGATATATGTATTAAAACCATTAGTAACTGTTCTAAACTTTACTGGATTTTTATGAAATTTAGGAGTAAGAAATACATGTGTAAATTTAAAATTATTATTAATTTGTATTTTTAATTGTTTATGAAAAGCCAAAATTCAATTATTTATTTCTCTATCAGAAATTGATGACCTAATAAAAGCTGTATTATTGTCAAAATGTTTGTTGAGCATTAAACTATAATAGTATTTACAAATGAAGGCAAAATTTCCAGGCACTTTATCAATATAAACTATAATAAATTTACATATATATATAAACGAGATATATATCGTATATATGTATGTATAAACGAGAAGACTTTAATTTCAATATTACAAAAGTACCGTATTGGGAGAGTAATGTGCATGTTTCTATATTCAGAAATATTGTTATTAATTACACACTACGCAATAAATTTCTAGTTTCAAATAAATGAGATAAAAAATAAAAAACTATAAACCTTTTACTAAATACTGTTTAATTAAAAAAACAAAATTAATTTTATTAATAGATATTTAAATAAAGAAATTCTATATAGTAAGGATTAAATTTCTATATTTTTAACAGGTTATTATTTTAGACTTATTATTCTTCCTAGATAGTTTTAGATTCCCCCATTTTTTAGTTTTAGATAAATTTAAATTTTTTAAAATCATTTTTAAATTTATTATAGCTTTTAAATTATATTATCTTAGAATCTCTAAGATAATGGCAGTATGCTTACAATTCTTATTTTATTATTTCTATTCTTTTCATACTTTTGCTAAGTGCTACTTTTCAGTCATTGCTTTGTTTTATATCTGAATTTGGCTCCAGAATCTGACAATAACTTGTTTATTTTACTCAGATTTAGCGCGGTCTCTGCATTTCTGTATGCAGTTGTTAGGTAAGTTACATTTTTCTCATAATGGATTTAAATTTCCTATCCATTATTTCCAATAGGTTTTTGCTCGGTATTATTAACAGAAAAGGGGGAAGGTTGGCTGGCCAAAAAACATGTTAAATACCACTTTTATACAGAGAAATGTTTAAGAGAAATTTTCTTATGTATAAGCTGTCCTAAGTCAGCAAGGTTGATAATACTGTAGCATCCATTCTTTTATATTTTTATATTTAGCTCTGTTATTTCAATTTTTCATATCTCCTTTTAAATTCTGTTGTCAGGTTATCTTGCAATTACAAATTTTTTTCAGTTTTAATCATGTTAATTCATCCTTGTCTTGTAGAGAAATTTTGATTATATATATATATATATATATATATATATATATATATATATATATATATATATATATAGGCTATGTTATTTTATCATAATTCATTAATTTCATGCGTTACTGCTATACTGCTTTCTATCACGTGGGAAATATGGTTTGATGCTGTACTCACGTGGTAAGTTTATCAGCCAGTTTTTTTCCCCATCTATTTTAACTTATGCTAGTAATTAATAGTGCGCTATAATTTTATCTTTTTATATTAATAGATATTGTTTTTATTTGTAATAGTAAAATTTCTCTTGAAATTCCTTACTTTCCCTATGGCCCAGAAAATTGGCAAATACAGATAATGGTTGGCTGGCCACCAAAATTTGCTTAAACCTGCAATCTTGGTTCCTAAGGCCAGGAATTTGCTATAGTACTACTGTGGTTATAATATGTATAATGTATATATATATAATCAAAATTTCTCTACAAGAGAGATATGAATTAACATGTTTAATACTTAAAAGGATTACAAGGAAATAATGGA
This sequence comes from Trichonephila clavata, assembly GCA_019973975.1. Classification (NCBI taxonomy): domain Eukaryota; kingdom Metazoa; phylum Arthropoda; class Arachnida; order Araneae; family Nephilidae; genus Trichonephila; species Trichonephila clavata. The sequence goes on along the minus strand of BMAO01037917.1, from coordinate 21,900 downwards.
TAGGAAATCTAAATCCATTATGAGAAAAAGGTAACTTACCTAAAAATTGCCTACAGAAATGCAGAGCCCGCGCTAAATCTGAGTACAATAAACAAATTATGGCCAGATTCTAGACCCAAATACAAATTCAAAACAAAGCAATGGCTGAAAAATAGCACTTCGCAAAAGTATGAGAAGAATAGAAATAATAAAATAAGAAATGTAAACATACTGCAATTATCTTAGAGACTCTTAATGTGGTATAAAAGTTATAATAAATTCTAAAAAAGTAATTTTATCTAAAACTAGAAACTGGGGGTATTTAAAACTATCTAAGAAGAATAATAAATCTATAATATAAACCTTTTAAAACTATGGAAATTTAATCCTTACTATTTAGAATATAATTTTTTAAATATCTATTAATAAAATTAATTGGGTAGTTTTGAATTAAACAGCATTTAGTAAAATATTTATAGTTTTTTTTTATTTTTTCGGATTTATTTGAAACTAGAAATTTATTGCGTTGTGTGTAATTAATAACAATATTTCTGAATATAGAAACATGCACATTACTCTCCCAATGCGGTACTTTTATAATATTGAAATTAAAGTCTTCTCGTTTTTCATAAATATTAGTAACAATTTTACTATCGTTTAATTTAACTTCTATATCAAGAAAATTTGCTTCATAATTGTTACTATTTGTCTGTATTAAATTAATATATTGTGGATAAAAATTAATATTAGGTTTAAAGTTGTCTTGCTTGCCAAAAATGATTATATCATTTATATAACGAAAAAAGTAATATTCTAATTTGTCTGTGAAACTACTTTCAAAATAATGTAAATATAAATTGGCAAGACAATTGCTAGCTGTTCCACCTTGTGGTAGACCCTTAATCTGTTGATAAATAATTATCAATATGATAAACATAATTCTCTTTTAGAACTAACATAATTAGAGAACCTAATCTATCATATTTTCCATTTTTAAACAAATTATCTTTATGTCATTTTACAATTGTTTTTATCATGTCATCAATATTAATAGAGTTAAAAAGATCTTCAAAATCTAAACTAAATACTGAAAATATCATTTATCTTTAATTTGTGCAATAAGTTCTGTACTATTTTTAAGAATGGCTGAAGTGTTTAGATTATTTATTGTATCTTGTAACATTTCATGGAGAATATTGTCTGTGATTTGCTTAGAACCATTAGTAACTGTTCTAAAGTTCACTGGGTCTTTATGAAATTTAGGAGTAAGAAATACATGTGAAAACTGAAAATTATTATTAATTTGTATTTTTAATTGTTTATGAAAAGTCAAAATTCGATTATTTATTTCTCTATTAGAAATTGATGACCTAATAAAAGCTGTATTATTTTCAAAATGTTTGCTGAGCATTAAACTATAATAGTATTTACAAATGAAGGCAAAATTTCCTGGTACTTTATCAATATAAACTATAATAAATTTATTTTGTAATTTTTTTAATCTGATTTTTAATATCAATAAAAAAGATGTTATTATCTGTACTGAAGTTATATTTATTAATCCGTTGTGTAATATTACTTTTAAATTATGCGAATGCCTCTCTATAGAAATACTATATTTAAAAGCAATTTCGTAAATGAATTGCTCAATATAATTATGTAACTCATTTTTGCTAATTTTATTATTATCGGAAATCATAAGTCTAAAACCAGTACCTTTATTGATTATATTTCTAAAATTATTGTATTTTAAAATATTGAGGTCACCAGCAATAACATGCTGGTGATAAATATCTTTGAATTCTTTAAATTCATTACAATTACATTTTAAATTTTCTTGCTTTATAGGTACATTATAGTTAAAAATTGATCTACCTATTTTTATATTATATTTAAAAGCCTTTTTAATTGTGATATTTTGAGTTGGGAACATATATATATATATATATATAAAATTCATAAATAAATACAAAATAGTTATAAAATCTAAGATAACTAATCAAGATAGTAAGAAGTATGTATATATATTATATATGTATATATATATATATATATATATATATATATACATACATACATTTATACACACATATATATATAGTAAAATTGCAAGCCAAACAGACAATAGATTTTAGAATGGATATAATATGTTTTAGATAATTTTTGAATTGAACACCCTCATTTACTAAACGTTGGCTTACGTCATCTGAATAGGGCATACATTCTCTAGGTCGAAGTTCTCTTAACTTTGATCTTGCAAATCCATCAGAAATTTTAATTTCTTACTATATTCTGCATATACTTCACTTCTATTTAAATCAAGGATTAGCTTATCTATAGCAACAATAAGCGTCTCCTTTTTAAATTTTTCTGTGCCATATTTAGCTTTTTTTGTCAATTTATCAGCAAATTTTGAAAAAAAACCCGTCTCTTGTTCACATAACTATTATCAGTTTCTACAATATGACAATTTTTTTGGCTGCATCTTGATACCCCTTTAGTTTTTTTTATCCGATTCATGTACATTGCTTATAAACATTTTTAATGACATAATTAACTTATTTCCTTCACAGATGTCCTAACCAGGAGTCTGTAATTTTTTGTTAACTGGATGAAATATTTCTAAAGTTTCTTCCTAAAATTTCATTAAAATGGCAGCTTCGAATTTTATTAATGTATTAAATAAATTTACTGCCACTTTTTGAAAATCAATTTTCTAGTTTTCGCTGTCACTAAATGCTTTAAGAAATATTCATGATATTACCATAATTATCTTTTAAGGCTTCAACAGTATTGTAGTGACAAGACCATCTGGTCTGACTTGAGCTTTTAGGGTAAATTTCAGTTTAATTTTATGATTTAGAAGCTCCCACCTACGGGTCGAAGCAGAAAGAAAACATATATTTGTTGCACTAAACCAAAGAAGTTCACGAATGATCTCAGTTGCAAACTAAACTGATTCTGCACCAACCAGACTAAGAGAATGTGCATCACTCGGCACATAATTAGCCGAATTAATTTTTCTTTCTTTTAGAAGATCTTGCACACCTTTATATGAACCGGACATATTGGCAGTGTTGTCAAATGACTGTCCCCTACAATTATCCAATAGCAGTTCATTTGTTTCTAAAAATTCTTGTAGAGAATTAAATAAAAAAAATCCAGTGTGACTACTATCTTAATTAATGAGACACATTTTTCATAAACCTTTCCCCGAAAACAATATTGTAGTACAATAGCAAGTTGATCATTGTGGGACACATCTGTTGTTGAATCCATCACAATTGGATAGTGCATTGTATCATCGTTATTTAGTTGAGTTGTAATTGTTTTAATGATTTGCTTGCCCATGATCTCAATTATATGCTAATATTTCGTTTTTGATATGTACGATATTAACGATTTTGTTCGTAATTCTTGCTGTTCAATATGTTTACGAATGAATGGGTAGAACTTTCTCCTAGCAGTTTCAAGGCACCCATAAAATTACCATTATGTGGAGAATCAAAAACTTCCTTGGTACCTCTAAATGCTAAACCTCTTATAGCCCTATACTGTACTACCGCAATAACACGTTTAAGGACATTGTGGTAATATTCTGTATCTTTTCTTAGTTGCTCCTCTGTAACTGTTTATCTAACAAGGGGAGGACTAAGGAAATTCATTTGGTGACGAGATTTTGTGTAATAATAGTGCTCTTTTAGGGTGTGTTAACTCTCAATATAATAGCGCCGAATAGACAGTCAGTTCTGAGGAAATAGCTTTCGAAATTCATACTAAGCTTTTATATCATTAAGTTTTATTCGGGCTCTGCGATGGTGGTAATGTGTCTGCATTCCACGCGGTCTGTCAGCGTTCGAGTCACGCGAACTATTGCTTTATTTTTTTTTAATTCATAATTTTTTTTTTTTACAATTAAATAAATTTATTTAAAAAAAAGTTTATTAAATATTGTATGCAATAATTTTATATTTGAAAAGCTAAAATAATTATATAATTATAGAAATATTTATATTATATTTTATAACTATATTAAAATATTAATTATTATAAAATTTTGAATAAATAATATTTATTGCAAAAATAATATTTATTACAAGAATAAGTAATGTGATTGTACTTAATCTCAACAGACCTACACTTCGACAGTTCTTGTGAAAAAAAGAAAGCACTAAATATAATGCATGGATAGGTGACACTTGTGTGTGAATCATATATTAATATTATTAATGAGTAAATTATATTAACAACATTAGATTAGAATTTGTTAAATAATAAATGCAAATACTTTTTTAATTGCTTTTACATGAAGTGCCTGTAACATATTGATCTACTTTAAATATTACTTTGGGACATATTCTCCGACGTATATGTATGGAATGAGGTTCTACGAAAAGCCGAAACATTTCTAGTTTAGGTCCCACAAAAGCACTTCAAGTTCTAGGGGTTCCTTTGAGTTGAAAAGTTTGAAGACAACTGTTTAATACGCTTTTAAGAAACACAAAGTCTCGTGACCAAATATTTCAGACATACCTCCCTTGTGAAACAGATTTTTCATGTCAACCAAACTAATATGGAATTTTTATGTCTTAATATAATTTTCTATGATTTTCGAATAACTTTTACGTGTTTCCAATCAGAGAAGCTGGTTGTGTATTGAGAATTTGTTTTAGAAAACGTTTGTGGGTCAAATAAAAACACTACCCACATTAATTGATAATATAGCCAAGATCTTTCCAGCACTTGGCCATTTTGCTTTTATTGAAAATGATTATTAGAAAGGATCTTCTTTGTCCTTTTGTATTCTTTACTGAAACAGAATATGTATTTGATATTTACTGAAAATCACTCATTCTATTTGAAAAGGATATAATCACAAAATAATTACTTAGCGATTTAAACCATATTATATTTTATTATATATTTTAACATATTTTAAACTCAAAGCCAAGATTTTAAACACTTTTGGTCGGGCATTACTGATGTCCTCTGGCTGAACAATATATTTTTCAGTTGGTCATCGAGATTTCGCATTCTTTTCATCATTAATGTTTGATTGATGGTGTTTCTTTCCTTTGGCTAAATCATTTCCTTTCACTTCAGTGTAATATAATCTCACATGGCGGGGGTCCCAAGGTTCTAGGGGGCCCAAAGATATGTTATGTTATGGTTTTTCAACTTTGTAAATCTGATTTATGTCTCAAAACCTGACTTGCAGGAGGGCCCTAATATTCTTTACGCCACAGTTTCACTTGTTAATGTATCTGCGTGCATCTTGCGTAATGTATATTCATTTTGTTCCCTTGTAAAAAGGAAATTTGACATATTTAATTTTTCTTCTTCTCATTTAACAGTAATTTTCGTTTTTCCGCTCTACTTATATATTTTTACAAGACATATTTATATTGTTAACTAAGGACTGATTTTCTGAAAGTAAATTTAAAAAGTTTAGGTCATAAATTATTAGGATAACACAAATCGACTACGCTTAATAAACTAAAATATTCTAACAAATTTACAAACAATATAATATATTTAGATAATTAAAAGTACCTTGGTTTATTTAAAAATAAAATCACACTATATTTTTGCTAAACCAACACTGATTATTATTTATTGGCCCATCAGTTTAAAGGGGTTTTTATAAAATAAACTTTTTAGAATTATTTGCCCCACCTTAAACAAATGCTGTTTTGTTGTCAATCATTATTTGCTGTTGCTATCTATAATTAAAAGACCTGATTTATTTCTGAAAATCAAGACCACTTTATCTTATCCATACTCGCGTGAAATCTCCATAATCTACATAAAATGATTGTTATTTTTCCATTCTGCAGAAGTATTTAATTAATCATCACAATACAATAAGAGTAATTTTACTCATCAAGATAAAACATTCATTTAGGGGAACTTGATGCTCAATCTTGAAAATTGTGAAAATGCAGAAAATACTTAATCATAATTTCAATATCTCCCATTTAAATAATTTAGAATGTGTTATACTGTTTGAACTTGAATAAATAGAAACCTAAGTATCTTTAATTTGTGTATTATGCACAGGACACAGCACCAAATCAAGTATATTTCATTGTAACTTGAATTATTATTCCATAAAATAAATGGCTACAGAAAAGTGCCACGTTCGTATATGCCTGAAACCTAGTAGGTGTCCTCCAAGTGATAGGCCTCTGCCTATTAATTATTGATTTCCGCGTATCTTGTGGTAGGGCGAACAAAAGTAAAATCAGTTCGTACTGAAAATAAAAATAAATTTGATGTTGTATTTCGGTTATTTTATTTTGATTTGTGTTTTATTTGGCTTATTACTATTTTATAGTAGCATCATTTTCTGTTTATTATCTTCACGGGAAGGGCCCAAAACCTGGGGAGGGCTGAGCGCCAGCCCATTACCCATACGTATCCGGCCCTGATATAATCTATGCAGCAAAATGTAATATCTTGTTGTCACGAAATTAAACTGCTGGCCACCGTAAATGCAACACCCTGAAGAAGCACGAAAATAACAGAAATTTACAATATGCATTAGCTGGAGGTGATATATGCAAATGATTAGAATTCAGCACAGACACATCACGCATGCCTGTGGCGCCAATTTCAAAGTTACTCTTAGCGGTTTGAACGTCTTTTCCGCACGTCTAGAGATGCTTCGAAAACGCACCACACGTCTTTTTCTGACTTCAAGAGAGTGCTTCAAAAGCGGGTAGGCCGTGTTTTTCTGAAATCCTTTCCCCTTTTTTATGGTTTAACACCATGAAAGATAATTAGGGAGGGTTGCAATGACACAATGGTCACTGACAGGAAGTTTTATGGCTCTCGGGGAACCCTGTGTTTTGACCCTGAAGCAATCGTAAAAAAGTTGGGAAGAATTTCTTTAGACACCTTAGTGAACGAACTATAAGTTATAGTGTTTGTAATTTAGCTTCATTTGAGATATTATTGCGTTTGAATTAAATAAATTCTTTTTGCACTTTTAGCAATTTAACTTTTTTTTTCAAGTTTTGAAAAATGTTCCAACGTATAAATAAAATATTATATAACTCACTTTTGATTTTATATTAATTTGAAGTTTTAATAAGTTGGGACTGTAATCTGCTATTTTATATAGTTGGACAAATAACTTTTTAAGTATATTCTCTTTGCTTGATTAACTCGTATTATTTTCTTCATCTTAAAATGATGAAACGGAAAAAGAAGTTTTTAAAATATATAAATCTCTATATAATATCTAGAACTATATTTAATTGCTTCATTTTTCTTCTCTTAACCAATGTTTTCAGTTTTTAAACCATGATTATTTCATTATAAGGTGTCAAAAAAGTTAATAAGAAACCGAACGCTTCAAAATTTAAAACCTCTTTAAACTTTCCAACTACTAAAAATGAATAATTTTTAAACTTTTGCATCAAATTATTTGTAAAAATTCTTACGCTTTCATATAAATAATAATGAAAAAACTAATTCAGATCCATTATTTTTTTTTAAATTTAAAGCCAGATGTTCAGGCGCGTATTGTTACAATACACCAAATTATATTTGAATTAAAAAAAAAATGCTTGAGTTTCAGTTTACTTCAGAGAAAACATGAATGAGGGGTTTTTTATACCAATTTATATTTTTAACCTTGAATATTTGAATAAATAGTAATTAAAAATATTCGGATACATTTACAGTTGACATTTACGCATATAAATAAATATAAAGATAAATTTGAAATTTTTTTAAACATATTTGTTTATGCAAATTTCTAAATATTTATTTTTTTAAAGCTAACTGAAGAACAAGTAATTAAAATCTGGATATCTATTATAATTAACATTCAGAAAATATCCAGATTTCATACAAAATAGGAATTTTATGTTAGAAATTGTATTTGAAGTTTCAGAAAAAAATATTTATGTATCGTGCACATACTCAGTTAAAAATTATTTAAAATAAGTGCTAACAATTCTTCGAATAAAATATTAAATTAAAATTTTAACATAAGAATCTTAAGCATTTTAATGCATTTCGTAAATTTCATACAATTCGGTTAAAACTGTATGTTAAGAGCAAAGATTATGCTGAAAAATTTGATGAATATACAATTAATTTTTAAGTAGAAGCAATACTGAGAAGCTAAAACACAGGAATGAAAAATTATGATCATATCTACAAGAGTTTTTGAACTATCTATTTAAAAAATTCAGAAAATCTCTGCGTTAAGTTATACTTAATATTAATTAAAAAGTCAACATAAATGTAATGTAATGTTTGAAGACGCATTCATATACTATTAAAAAAATTATAAAGGGCATTGTTGCGAATGTTAAGAATTTCATATAATTTTAAACTCAGATTTTAACAGATTGACGTAGAAGAAAAAAAACGAACATCTAACATACAGGATGCAGTCTGTAATACATAACCTTGATAAACAGAAGACGGCATTTTCACTTGCTAGAGCAGAGCTGGTTTAGGTAGGGGTGAGCTGGGCAAAAAGTGAGGGCCCAGCGGTTTTGACGGGTGCCGCACAAGAATTGCAGTTTTCAGGAAAAATTATAATAATTACAAATACAAAATAAGTCTTGCAGTTTTTTCATACATTTTTATTAACATGAATTGGGGAATTGATTTCCAATATACTTTGTTGTGTTTCACAATATTTAAGCCTCAGGGGCTCACCTTCTTTAGGTGAGTACGGGTGTCACAATCCGAGGTGCCTAGTGATCTTTTCCTTTTCCACGGGTTTACTGTCTTTGGCAAACACGGTTCACGAACCGGGGTACCTAGTGATCCTTCTCTATTTTCGACCCTCTTTCTTGTCATTCATTCATTCTTTCTTTCTTCTTCCCGTCTAGACCACAGATATTAAACAAATGTTGGCGCGTATAGCGAAATGGCTCTTGCGCCATAACCCCAAAATCACTCACTCACTCACAATATTTAAGGTAAAACATAGTTCTTCAGATATATTTGTTTACTTTTATAAGCGTACTCCTATTAAACTTTGCTTCCGAAATACACCTTTTGTAATCTTATGAAATTATATAAACTATAACGGTTAATTTTGTAAATTATTAAATGTTCCTATTTAGCCATTTCCGTCCAAACAGTTGAAATGAAAAAAATATTCGGATTCACTCATTCATTAGGAAATTGTATGATTCCAGCAGTAAGTTTTATTTTTTACCGAATAGGATTGCGTCACTTCGGGGATACCTCTAACAGAAACGTTTATATGCTATCGATTGCAAATTAAACATTTTCCCTTCAATTGTGTTTATTTCAGGAGGATCTTTGATTTATTTTATTCATGCAATACAAGATTTAAATAAATTACTTTTTCTTGTCAAACGTATTTGCTTAATAATATATATATTTGCGTATTATATTAAAATTTGAACTACCCAAAATTATATGTTTTTGTTCCTCTAAAAACTCTTAGTATTTTAGAAATGGTCTTACAATCCGTGTACGGTTTATATGTTCTAAAATGAAAAATATATATTTTTATAACTTAATTTTTTTGCCTCGTTTATAAAAATAAAATATTGCTTTGGGCTATAGCTTATAAATGTACTTAAATAAGTGGAGGAACAGTATTTTCACATAATATGAATATTTTTGACTGGGTAAGTCAGATATTTATATTTCAGTTTCTTTACAATTTGAATAAAAGTTGTAAGCAATTTTATGAAGAGGATATTGAGTATAAACTCCTTGGCTATTTAAAAGTAAAATGTTTTATTTTGATACCCCACAGCTCACATTCTAAAATAAGACTCATTTACAATCATATGATCAGCTTTGGTGATATTTAAATTTTCAAAAATACTCTACATGTACGAAAACATTCTTTCAAAACCATACATCACATCTCATTCTCTGTCTTCTCCACAGCAGGCATTATTTTTTTTATACTCAAAAAATTGAATACAGCATTTCCGAATGTTATTTTTTTTAAAAAAAATTTATATGAATACATTGCGGAATTGTTGGTTAGCTTCACTGAGCAAAATTGTTTTAAGTGTACTGTTTTTGAAGACAAAATTAATTGGGAGAAGTTTTTCTCATATTAGAATTTGTAATGATTGAATTGTGTGGAAGTTGTATTTATCGGGAATTTTCGTTTAACGCTAAAGAAACAGAAAAATTAAAAATTAAATTTTAATAGAAAATGGTTAGAAATACTTTTACATTTTGAAGAAAAATATATTCCCATTAAAATAAAAATAAAAAATTTGACTAAATTTGCTTTTTGCTCCGTCACAAATGCCTATGTAAAGAAGGTATTTTTGCTTAGTACAAGTTGTTTGATTATGAAATAAAATTTAGATTTTTTCCGAAAAATTAATTTAACATAAAACATCATTTGTAGGATTAAAATATATATAAATTAAAAGTATTGAAATCCCTCTTTATGTTATTTTAAATTTAAAATATAATTGAATAGAGGAAGATTGATTTCATTTCATAAACATAATCTTCGTATGTAACGATACTTCATTTATTCTCTTATTGTTTAAAAAGAGAGAGAGATATGGTCACTTTTACTCTTTTTAACATAGTTACTTTTTTAAAAAACATTACGATGTATTTGTGTTTTCTTAGTCTCATATTCCACAATAAATACAAGGTACTTTTTCCTGGCTCAAATCGTTAGTCCAAAATAGTTTATTTTTCTTAAATTAATTTTTTAAAATTTTGTTTTGTTTAAAATAAACAAGTATTTTTCAACTTTTGTAACAAGTTTCTTTCTTTCAAGTTATTATTTTTTTTAACTCTTCACTTTTATTGTGACTTAACCGATCAAACAACCACGTGGACCCGCTCTTTCCACCAAACATTCGCACAACGCAACGTCACAGCTGTGAACGACTTTTCTCCCGGTTTTAAAGCAACAAAGAGACCAAAATGAGTAATAAAATCTTTCCCTGTAGACCTCCCGCGAACTTTAAAGGTTAAAGGAATTAAATGTGTTGCACTTTCAAAGGAATTCTCAAAAAAGAAATAAACGCTTTCGGAATGATTTTACAGGACAAGGACGAACACTCAGAGGGTTAACGCTTGTAGGTTTCGACGATTTCAAGTTCGGCAATTGTGTTTTTCTTGTGGTTTTTTTCAAAAAAAGATCAGTTATGTCTCGTAGAAAACAGCGATCGGCTTTTGATCAAGTATCGAGTTCGACAGAGGAAGGATAGTGGCCTACCGAGATTGTGGGTTAATCTTTCAGGGAAATCGGTAGTCGTGTTGGACGAACCCAAACAACTGTAATACGGATATGTGACCATTGGATGCAGGATGGTACGACGGACCGACGTGGTCGATCGCATCCACCTCAGTGCACCACTTCACGTGAGGACAGGCAAATTGTGCGCATGGTAGTGAAGGATCGCTCAGTCACATCACGAACCATAGCACAGAACATTGAGTCTGTAACGCATCATTCAGTGTCTGCGTGTACCATTCGACGCCATTTACAGCAGAGTGGTCTGTCCGCAAGACGTCCATTTCTTGGTCTACCCTTGACACAGAACCACAGACATCTCCGCCACCAATGGTACGATGAAAGAAGGATGTGGGCGGCAGAATGGAATGAAGTTGTCTTTAGTGACGAGTCACGCATATGTCTGCAACACCACTACGGTCGGATTCGAGTCTGGAGACACCGTGGAGAGAGAAGGGTGAACAGCTGCATTATGCACCGCCACACAGGTCTGCACCAGGTATTATGGTATGGGGTGGTATTGGATATCACTCTCGCACTCCTCTAGTAGCCATTGCCTATATTCTTAACAGCCAGAGATATATATATACATCTCCGAAGTGTTGGAGCCAGTTGTCTTTTCTTACATTCAGGGCTTGGCTACAGCCATATTTCAACAGGATAATGCGCGGCCACAAGTGGCACGTATTGTCCAAAGATTCTTCGTCAATCACCAGATTGAATTGCTTCCCTGGCCGGCTCGCTCTCCAGATCTTTCGCCGATAGAAAACATGTGGTTAATGGTTGCTCAACGATTGACCCCGATTACACCCCCAGCTGCCACACCAGATCAACTTTGGCAACGTGTGGAATCTGCTTAGTCTGCTGTACCCCAAGAACGCATCCAAAGTCTCTTTGAATCAATGCCGAGGCGTGTGACAGTGGTGATCTCCAAAAATGGCGGCTGCTGTGGCTACTGATTCTGGCAGGAACCACACTTCATAGAAGTCTATAAATTTAATCAATTGATACTTGGTTAACATGTTGTCTATAAAATAAATTTTGTTGTGCTATCTCTTTTTTTTCTTGGTATTGTATTTACGGTGGCCAGCAGTGTATATGTAATGTAAATATAAATTTTTAAGACAGTTGCTAGCTGGGCAACCTTGTGACAAACCTTTAATCTTTATAATATATATATATATATATATATATATATATATATATATATATATATATATATATAGTAAATAAATAAAATTGAAGTGTCTGTTTGTAATTTCAAATTAGCAGCTTTTTACTTAATGCACTAAAAGTATATACGGTACTCATAACAAAAAACCAATTTTTAAAATTTTTGTCTGTCTGTCTGTCTGTCTATCTGTCTGTTTGTTCCTTCTAATCTCGGAAACGGCTGGTGCGATTTTAAAAATTCTTTCACTAATGGAAAGCTACATTAACGGGGAGTAACATAGGCTATATTTTATTCCCGTATTCTTACGGGAACTGAAACTATACGGGTGAACGTGAAACTGAATGCCAAGATGAACGCCAAATTGAACGCCAAGCTGAGCTAATGAAGTCGTTGTTTTGGTTACTGGCGACCGATGCTCTTCATGAGACATAACAGTGTTACGCGCACATCATAATTCGCTGACACGTGCCATAATTTTTTTTTATGATAGTTATCTCACTGTTCAGTTAAGTAGAGCATTGGCTGTTTCGGATGCACTTTTAAAAATAATAAATCAAGGCTTCATAAGCAAAAAGCAATGCAAGAAACAAAAAATTGATAAGTTTTAATCCTTTCTCTTTTTTTCATTTACATTTTTAGTCACATTTAAACAATAGTTATTATTTGCTTAATATTTATATTGTAATCGAAGAATAATAATTTTCAAGGTATCTTTCATTTTTCTACCTCTCTGTTTTTCTTAATTCAAATTGTTCTTAATTTCTTAATTGTGAGTTTTTTTCATTCGTTATATTTAAGCTGTTTTAAACTTTAACAGCTGAACTTTAAGTATAATAATTAGAAATCAATGTTAAACATTGTTAGGTTTTTATTCATGAAAATATTTCAGATTTTGATAAAAAACATAGCATTTATGATGATGTTCACAATCTCAATATAAAAGAAGATTCGTGGTTGTGTGAAAGATCCATTTTAGCACCTATAAACGACCAGGTTACTGCGCTTAATCAGCGCATGTTAAATAAGCTTCCTGGTGAATCACAAACATACCTTTCCATCAATACAGTTTGCAATCCGGATGAAACGGTTAGTTATCCAACAGAATTTTTAAACAGTATAATTGTGCCTGGTCTACCTCCTCACAAGCTAGAACTTAAGATTGGCGTTCCCATCATACTACTCCGTAATTTAAACCCACCAAAACTTTGCAATGGCGAGTAGTGTCATTGCAAAGAAACGTTATAGAAGGTAGTATAATATCCGGATGCGGAAAAGGTAACATAGTACTTATACCACGAATTCCCATAATACCATCGAATTTCCCGTTTGAATTCAAAAGACTAGAATTCCCTGTAAGTGTCAGCTTTGCTATGACAATTAACAAGTCACAAGGGCAAACGTTAAGCAATGTTGACATAGATTTAACTAAGAGTTGCTTTTCACATGGCCAACTATACGTGGCATGTTCACGTGCGAGGAATGCCACTGGCGTTTTTGTTTTAGCTCAAGAAAATCGTACACCAAATATTGTATATAAAGAGATTTTTCAACAAATTTAATACTGTATATAGAGAGGATGTTCAATAAATTTATACGAAAAAAACCACACAAAAATTAACAAAAAACAAAGAAAATAAAATAAAAATAAAACAATAAACACCAAAAAGCAGAAATAACACAAAAATATAAAAACAAAACATTGATTCACAAAGTAAAAAAATGACATTAAACTCTCTCTCTCTATATATATATATAGCGTGTATGTATTTCTTAACGTGGAATACAGAATTATTAAGTTTTCGTAAGATCTGTGAATTGAACAAAACACTTTTTTGTAAATTTCTACGTGAACGAAGTCGCGGGTAACAGCTAGTATATATATATATATATATATATATATATATTATTCAAATTTTCTATCGTTAATAAAGTTCTTTTTATTCATCGACTCAAGTTGAAATTCATTTTTTTAAACTTGTAGTGGATGATACTAAATGTTAATAACGTTTTTTCAAATATTTATTCATTAATTTATGAATAATCAGTAACAAAGAAAAATAATTGTCTAACACCATATATAAAATAGAAAATCGATCGTTGTGTCCCTGTAGTGTCATGAGTAGCGCATTGGACTTCTACACCAAGAGTCGTGAATTCAAATCCCACCTGGGATGGTCTAATTTCTCAGAATGTGATTTCTTTTTACTATACTGTTTTATTGGAATAGTTAAATTTAAGTAATGAATAATTAGTAACAAAGAAAAATGTGTAATATTACAACACAATATATGGAGTGGAAAATAGAAAATTGCTAGAGGAAAATCGCCTTTTCTGCTTTGCCACTTAATATAGTGATTCTGTCTTATGTATATACATGATTATATTAATTGTATTTAATAAAAAGTTACTAAAAGAATATTTTCCGTTGTTGACCTAAGTAGGAATTGAATTTAAAAAATATTTTTATATTACGTGTTTTTTTCGTGTATTTGCATTTTAATTGTAAAGTACTTTTATTTTCCCTCAATTCTCAAGAATTTTGGGGAGGACCTCTAATCCGAGCCTTTTTTATATGTGTTTTGTTTAGAATACAAATAAAGTAATTTGTCAGAGAGTCGGTACGCAGCTAGAAACTCTATGGGTGTGTTCGATTCTCCGGAGTAAGTTGGTGAATAAATGCTTGATTTCCCTCTAAAGTGTGATCTTAACTTCCAAAACTTTTAGAATAATCATCTTAGTATCCGTATTATAACTGAAATAATAAAGCGAAATCAATAGAAACGTATGCAAATGTCTTTAAAGTGTAGCCTTTTTTTATTAATGAATTGATGTTTTGAAGAAATGTATGCATATTTTTCTTAACTACATTGGTCCAAAATATTGAATGATATAATGCATGCATATAGAAACACTAGCGCGCACTTTATTCTATAACAAAGTTTCATCTTGCGTTCTTGATATTTGGTCCTAAGACTTATATATCTTTTTCAGATCCAATTTTTTTTAGTGTCCAAAGATTTCCATTTGCAAGCATGTGATACTCAAAATATTAGTAATTATTAGTCATGCGATGAGTATAAGCGATTAGCATATAAACATAAAGTACATGTATTACAAAATAGATCAGGGTAGTTATGTTGAAACGAAAACCCTGCGCAGTGAGTGAATATTAACGTCGCACTGTTCAGCTACACGAGGGCTTTGGACGAGGAACCGCGTCATTTTGAACCATGGTCAAGTGACGTGGACGATATCTTAGCTGGCACCCCGCTCACCTAACTACCACACCACACCAACCGGAGGGCACTTGAGCTCTTGAAAGATTTAACGTGCATCACTCCCCTACACGGCGGGTCTTCAGTGGTACTGAACTCAAACT
Organism: Trichonephila clavata; assembly: GCA_019973975.1. NCBI lineage: Eukaryota > Metazoa > Arthropoda > Arachnida > Araneae > Nephilidae > Trichonephila > Trichonephila clavata. The sequence continues at coordinate 6,141 of BMAO01037917.1, read as the reverse complement.
CATGACACGCCGCCCATCATCCGATGCCTTGACCACTTAGCTACCGCGGCCACAAGACCCTGTGCAAGAAAGGGACTAGAATATTACCTTCACTGATGAGAGTGAAAGGGAGAGAGTAATATTGGTGTCGCACTATTACGCTACAAGAGTGCTATTGGTGACTGACCTCGTAATTATGGACCATGTTCAAATGATGATTACGACACCTCAGCTGGCACCTCTCAACCTCCACACCAACTGGAGGACGTTGGAACCTCGATAGATTTAACATACAGTAATTCCCTCATCCTGGCATGTCTAACAAATATAGTTTACTTGTAAGACTTATAACTTCCTCCCATAAATGGAAGTATCGGTTTTTTTTGTGTAAGATATATTGGTTGTTTTAATAGGGCAGTAGTTTCCAAACTTTTTTCCGATTCACGCAACCCTTAATACTACATAAGATGTGTTTTCCTAGACCCCAAATTGTAAACGCATAAATTTAAAATAATATATCTTAAAATGATACTTAAAGTAGATCAATTTATGAAAAGTATTGTGTTTGAAATTAGATTAAAATGTTTATAACAAAGTTATTTACTCATCAATAATATTAATTTCTGATAAAGTGCATGGATAGATGACACTTGGATTGAATAGCTGGAATATGTGCTTACATTTTTTTTCTACACAAACTGTCAAAAAGCTAAAGTTATTGAAATTATCTGCAATCGCATTTCATGTTTTGCGTTTCATTTGCTTTTGTAGCCACTCAAGTTGAGAAATATGTTTCACTTAAGCGCATTGATCTGAATGGTATAATTTTTACATGCTGTGTAAAAAAAGAATCCATTGTATTTGCAATTTAAAACTGAGTAATTGTTATTGTTTAAATTTATATAGATCCTCTCTCCTTCATAATAGGCGTTTTTTTCTAAAATGAAAAAAATATGCATTTGCTATTAGAAACCTATTTAGTTTTGTAAGACATTGTACTAATAAGTACAAAATTAGTTCATGCAAGCGGAGATGTTAAGAAATATATATAGTTTTAGTTCACATAAAGGAACGAAAAAAAAACAATATTTGTACTATATTAAAATAATCGTTTAAAAAGGCGCATTGTCAAATATAAATTTAATATGTATTTCTAAGGTGCCACGATTCCTGCTCTAAGGGTAGGTTAATTTATGATCTACCCTACAGAGGCGATGAAGTACATTAAATATATGGAAGCTCAAGCTCCTCTCTTGGAGTGGTGTTAATATTTAAGAGAGGAATGCTTGTACACATGTCATCATGGTAAATTGCTTTTACCTTTCTAGACCAGTCGTCAGTAGTCCTCGTGTTTTGAGCGAGTGAATATTAACGTCGCTCTGTTCAGATACACGAGGGCTTTTGGCAACGAACCTCGTAAATTCGAATCATGGTCAAGTGACGAAGACCACGCCTGACAAGCAACCCCTCTCTTAACTACCGCACCACACCCACGGGAGAACGTTTAAGCTCCCGAAAGAGTTAATGTGAATCTCCCCCTACTCGGCGGGTCTTCAATGTGCTACTTTAAAAAAAAATCAGCAAAGCGCAATAGATATATTATAGAAATTTCTCAAAGTTAATACTAAAGATGTTCAGATATTATAAAAATATGTCTTGAAGATTGCTTACCTTTGTGGAAAATATAATTTTATAAAATTAATTTCCATTTTTAAAATATAACACCTGAATGACCACAAATGTAACATTGTTTTATGCAATGTGTGAATGAATGTTTTATTAACGTTGCCCTCTAGAGTAACACGAGGGCTATTCGAGACTGACCTCGTAATTTTGCGTCGCGGTCAACTGACGAGTATGACACTAAAACTGGTACATTACTCTCAACTTCCATTCCTCCAACGGGAGGATGTTAGAGGTTCAACAGATTTAATGTGCATCATCCCCTCCCTAACACAGCGAATAGTTGGTGGCATTAAGGCACGAAATCATGAAGCGCAACCCACGAATTAGTGACCATTAGGCTACATGGCTTTAAATAACTAATAGAATTCTATAAAATTTCCAAAAATATCTAAATTAAGGGAATTTAAATGTTTCTATTAGTGTTCGATAGGATTATAATCTTCATTTTACTTCGTGACCGACTGATCTGAACATCATATTAAAGATTGTCATCTATTGAATTAAATCAGATTTTTCTACGAAATAGTCCTTGTTAGGAATAATTTCATAAAATTAACGAGTTTGAATGTAATAAAATATAAAATATGACTTAATTTTCGAACACCTGCCATTACGATTAGTTTTGAACAAGCTTAATGAAAATCTAATCTATTGATCCATTTACCTAAATTTGCGAAGCCATATTTTATTAAGGCGACCTAAGCAATCCCCCAAGTTACAAGTTTATCAAATGATAATTTGTCCAGATTAAAGATATAGAATTTCGAAGATGGCAGAGGGGAAGAGGCATTAATCGAGAAGTGTCGAATTTGGAGTACGATACAAGGGTTACATCTCATTAGCAAAAGGCACAACGCCCCTGAGAAACAAAATCATCCCTGCGGTTTCATGGTCAGAATTCGTTGCTTGTCTAATCGGGAAGAAAACAAGAGATAAAACAGGCACAATTGGAAGCACACACAAGAATTTTCGGGATTGAGCTCTTACTTTAAACCAAAGTTAAGCAATTCCCACTGATGGCAGACGAGTTGGCCTTTTACTCTCCAAATTTCCGCAACAGGCCAATTTGAGGACTTGGAGCTTTGGCGTGAATCGGCAGTTCTACACGGCGGGTCTTAACTTGCAATTTGACTAAATAACCTTTACCAAAGCAACTTTATCACTCTTCTGCTGTCATCACTCTCCTAAATCACTCGGAGAATCTGATTCTTAAAATGACATCAAGATACAAGCGTACACTATGAGGGCACTGTAGATAAATTTATATTAGCGAAAAAATTAAGATGCAGCCCTTAAATATTTGCAGAATAAGAATCGCTTACCGAGCCATTATGGAAAGGGATCTACTTCAGGTCATTAAACTACATTCTCATTGAGATTTAAAACTCGTGAGAGTAGCAGTGTTCAGGATAAACGTTTTACTAGATAAACGCTCGCGCATATTTGCTAGTGTTGGAGACAGAGTTATTTAGTGTTTATTAAGAATACACCCTTTACATGAAATAACATTTTATTCGCTTTTTATAATACAAATCCAATTTTGGTCAAAAATGAAAAATGTCACACACAATTAAGACTAAACAGAAAAATTAAGATTTCAAAATGGTCAATTTGAAAATCTCATTGAAGTAAGAGAATGTGAAAAACAATCGAAATAAAAGCCGAATAAAACTTTGTATTACATCTACACATAGTTTTTAGTTTATTGGCGATTTCAGCTGGATCCGGATCACAGATCCATTTTTGGAAATTAATCCAATATTTTTCGAATCTGACATTAAATCTCTTCTACAGAACCAGATCTTCGCTTAAACACATTAAAAAGCCTTCAACTTGATTAAGCAATTTATTACATATCTAAAGAGTCATTCATTGGCATTTATATTCTGTCCACTTTGGCTCCTGATGAAGTTTAAATTTTTGCCCGCTCGCTTTCTTAAGTAGTCGCATCTTTTTGCAATTTGCATCCTAATAAAATTATCATTTTTAGCAGCTTGTTTTGTTAGGTAACTAAAATTTTTCATCGTTTCGTTTCTCATAAAAGTATCATACTTGGCAGCTCTCTGTCTCAGGCAAGTGTCAACTCGGGCCGCTTGGTCTTTCGGGTAACATTCACTTTCGCCAATTGGTTCTTGTACAAGTTCAGTAACAAATTCACTGAAGTCCGTGTTCGTAGAAGCTACTCTTTTGTCTGCATCTCCGATAGCAGTCAAAGTTCTGTGTTCATTTTCTACAACAGCTGTTCGACTATCTTCCTGAACGCTTGAAACAGAATTTAACGTTGTTATATGATAAAATATCCATTCGTACAGTGTACATAATCCTAGGAACTGAAAGAATAAACGTTTTTCTTCATTATATCACAAATTTTAGAGTATGTACTGCAAAAAGTAGATTAAATCTGATATAAGTTTACTTTTCATTCATAAACTATTTATACAGAAATTTAGTTTAGGATCTTTTGAATAAGAATTTGTTAAAATGAGGGGCTTTCCGCCTCCGTAATAGCACTTACCATTACAATAAATACAGTAATGTTGGTGATCGATAAAAATAGATCAAATACATTAAACATCTCTTCCTCGATGGTGCTACGGTTGAATGCGCAAGAACATCCACAAACCAAGATCAGTAAAATTAACAAATTTAACCTACTTGGTGGAAGGGGAGTCTCTGAAAAAAGATTCAAATTTATTTCAGCATAATATATATTCCCTGCATTAAGTTTTTACTAGAAATGATTCGACAGGTAGAGATCTTGTTAATTTAATATAAAATTCCTTATTCTGTAAACACTGAGACAGCTCATTGAAAAAATTTAATACCTGCAAAAAGAACAAAACAAATATGTTAATTTTTTTTACATGGAGAGATAAGACGGCATGTTTAACCATCATTGATAGATTATATCAAGTACTGTTCCACACGATTTTAAACAAATTAAGGATAAAGAAAAGCTTCCATGAATTAAATGTGTTTTATTATTACTATTATTTTCGAGCCAAGAGTTCGATAAAATTCCTGAAGAATCTGATTTGGGAGTCCGATACACGAATATCCGCTCAAAAGAAGCTGTACCATAAGTTTTTTCCAAATTACTAGAATTCAGAAATAAAATACAGGCAATAAATTTGGAGTAAATATAATTTTAATTTTTAAATGAAAACAGTTTACTTCTAAATCCCTTTTATCCAGATTAGATATAATAAGTAAATTCCTTGCATTTTCCTCAGAGTTGATTATTTTAAGTATACTTACTTTGTATTCTTCGATAATCATCTTTAATAAGCTCACTAAAACAGAAACATGCATTTATATTAAAACAACTATATTATTTTTTTTTTTCTTTCTAACTTTACAGTTATTATTATCTTTGTGGATGTAGAGCGATTTTCTAACTTTTCACTATAAATATTACGTAAAACTTCTGATTATTTCAGTTCGTATCATGAATCTGCAGTGGCATGTCAGACATATTGAATTAATTGAGCAGTTTATTGGAAATTTCTATCTGACATATATATCTTTAATTGAGCAATTGATCAAATTGCCCAATCAGACATTTCTTCTGACGCGTTGCGATTTTTGTATCATTTTGCAAAACCTAAACCTATTTGATTTAGTTTCGTGAAATTCATTTGTTACAACGTAATCTTAAAACAGGCTCTTAATGAAGAATTTAGTAGTTTCCGTGGTAACCGAGTTCTCATGGGTCGCGGACATTATTGTCGAGTCAGATTCATTGAAGATGCACCATTCAGAGGGGCTGATGCACGTTAAATCTGTTGATGCTCAATTGTCTTATGTTAAATTGGTAGAAATTTAGGACAAGGGTGTGTTTCTTTCGTCACTTGAACGAGTGTCAAAATTGCGAAGTCCATCTTCAGTATATGGCATAAAAATAAAATTAAGAATAGAGATAAGAACATGAAATTAAAAATTAAATTAAGACCTGCCTATTAGCAAGGAGTAAAAATTATCATCCTTAACAATCAGACGTTATTACCTCAATATATTTACGCTAAGTGTGATGAGATTGGGTTTCTGAAGGATAATAATCGTGAGCTCGTAGCTGGCTCTGTTTCTTTTGAGAAACGGGTTCGAATGTCTAATCATTAATCAAACTCCTCGTAGAGTTAGCTCATTGACGTTAAATCTGGCTTTGTTTTAAGTTATCGCATTTGGACTGAAATTTGGACGGTAAGGTGCTTTCTCTTGTATAATCTTGTTCAATTGTCCTTGGAGAGTTGAAATGATGGGGTCAGTCAGCAACGCGATAATTTGAAATTATTGATTATTTAGTAACGTCACGAAACTACACGAAGGCTATTGCCGATGGACCTCATGATTTAAATCCATTGTCAAGGGATGTGAAGGGTACTTCAACTGGTGCTTTTCTTCGCAAGCATTCATACTACATCATATACGGGACTTGAAACACGACAGGTTTAAAATGCATCAGGCTCTTTACAGGGC
>BMAO01037916.1:0-17047 GCA_019973975.1 Trichonephila clavata | reverse complement strand
ATAGGGCACAGATTCAGACACTGGGGCTCCTACGTGGAAGTCTTTTCACTTGACAGATGGGTAGAAAGAGGGACAAGTGACTTGTGAAAACGATCAATGCTTTACGTAGGAAGGTTTCTGAACAGCGTAACCAAAATAAGGTTCTATTAGAATCATAAAATCCACACGTGACTGGGGAGTTGTACTTGATAGGGACAATCAATAGCCCAATTGGCTATAACCACCACTGAATCTTGAGCAGAAAAACAATAATCCAAAAAATAGGTTAAGACGAGAGGAAGGCGTCCTAAATTGCCGTACACAACAGTAACTTCTTTGGAACGACACTCGTGAAACAGTTGTACAGCTTTACTCAACTGTGTCTTGGGGTGCATTTGAAGAGAATTGCGTTCACCACGCAGTCTGTCAATGCCTTCTCTCAAGAGATTCCAAATGTAACCTGATTCACCGGGTTCAACCCTTTGAATAGAAGGTTGTAAATTGAATCGAACTGATTTGCAAGTCATCTTGACTGATGAACAAAAATTATCCATGAAGCTTTTAAACAATACCATTAAAAAAAAAAAAAAAAAAAAAAAAAAAAAAAAAATTTTTTTTTTTTTTTTTTTTTTTTTTTTTTTTTTTTTATGGTTGTGTTATCTCTTCCTTTTTTCTCTTTTTTGCTGAACCATCTTCCAAGTTACTCGTTAGAGAGTCTGCATTATTGTTATTGGTTGAGACTACAATTTTACTTTTCAAAATTTCCACTAAGCTATTGAAATATTCCCAAGTTGTATTGGACCAGTACACGTCTGAACATGCTTTCAGCACATTGTCTGGTAAATGAATGCCTGGTCCCTTGGGTAATTCCAATCCTGCAGATTCTTTCAGTATACTACTCATGACTTGATACACACAATGCATTAATTTTGAATCAACAAGTTTATCCAAAAGGTGATTTTCCAATTCTTGGTATACTTTCCGTATGGCAAACACATGTACCCTCTTGACTAGGTCATCCTGCTCCCGATCATAACGTCCTTGCTCACCAGACAAGCTATATTTTAAATTCTCCAGGTATTTTTTGTATTCAAACTGAGGCCCATTATTTAATTTAGGCCCTATTAAGCCGTCAATGGCCAAAAGAGTACTCATGGTGTTGGATTGACCACTCTTAACCATATTTTGAATCAATCTGTTTAATCGTTCATTTTTCACAAAATCTTGAGCCAAAATGCTTTCAATACCATCCTGCTTATGAATGTAACGTAAAATGACCTGGGTTACTTCTGGATTCACCGGGGTATGCGTGTTCATCCACTGATTAATTCCTTGAAAAGTCAAGTTTAACTTGGTCATAACATCATTGAGAATACGATATTTAAATGTCTGCATATTGACTAAATCATTGCTTCCGGGCTGAACAGTTTCAGGGAGGAAACTTTCAGCAATTTTATTCAAAAGTATAGTACTCTCCATGATCCAAAAATAGTTATGCATTCACTATGTGAAGTAGTTGAAAATGTCATTAAGAACTTTGAGTCTCTCAACTAGCTTTTAAACATTTCTAGTATAAAAAAAAAAAAAAAAAAAAAAAAAAAAAAAAAAAATTTTTTTTTTTTTTTTTTTTTTTTTTTTTTTTTTTTAGTATCATTCCTCTTCATTGGGTTCAAATACTACAGCGGCAATTTCTGTCAGATTCTTTTCAATGTCGGCATCAGACACCATAAACAATTTTAATGTATCAATAGTCCACGGTATGGGATATTGAACATCGAATGCCTGTACTTGCTTCACCAATTTACACACAATACCATACAAACGTCTAGCTTTTGCAAAGGCACCCTTTTTCACTTGAGCCGTTTTCAAATCCATACTACACGCTACATGTCCCATGGCAATATTAAATGCCAATTGATCTGCATGATGGTCAAAGAGAACATTGGGAAACAGCTGATGCGTTACCATCTCCACGAGATCCGACGGAGCCTGAATTTTCTCCTTGACCATTTTTTCCAACTGGCCATATTTTGCAAAATTTTCTGATAGACACTCGATCCCTTCTCCTTTTTGAATCGAACGCATCACATAATACAAATCTGTATTTCGCTTGTAGGAAACGTCCGATTTGATGCCGCGTAAAATTTGCTGTACAAAAGCACATGATTCATATTCTTTCCAGAAAAATTGACCTCGACAGATACGAGCCATTAAATCCAGAGCCCAATTGGCCACCATTCCAATATCTGAACAGCAGGCATAACACCCTACCAATACATGAAATATATCAAATGGAATACAATAACGACTAAACATTTTACGAATCGCCATCGAACGTTGCAACTGATTCAGCAGCTGCTTTATGAGATTGGATTCTTCCTCTTCCGGTGGAAGAGGAGTCCAATCCTTTCGACAGGCTTTTACATACGGAACCAATTTTTGAAAATAAAAGTCAAATTTATTCTCTTGAAATTCTTTAGACTCCATGGCCTGATGCAAGTTTTGCAGCAAATGATTCAACACCATCTTTTCGCTATCTTTTAGCGCTTCTTGAGGTTGGGCGTGAGTAATGGCATGCATGTAATCCGTCAAAAAGTGTTGCATTTCCTCCGTGGGTGCGTCCATCGTAGCATTTTGAGTAAAAGGAGCGTTTAAGGCTTTCAAAATTTTAACACTGGCGTACAGTCTACGAATGGGCTGATCATCCACACGTTTGGGTAAAATACCTTCCACAGAAACCAGAGCAAAAGGAACGGGCACCTGTTCATCTCCAGTCAGGATGTGATACATTTGAGCCAAATGACAGGCCCCCAGCAAATCCACATTGGCTGCCTCCCGAATAAAATGGTATACATTGGGAATCGGCGTCTGGTGACAGGTTTCACATTTGACGGCAGGGGGTTGATTTACAAAGGCTATAATACTCATGCGGTCGGGATCATGACATAGGTGAGGACGAATCAGTTCCAGAAAATTCATGGTCTTGTTTTCTTTTCACAAATCCACTTTTTTTAGTCTGACATTTTACACAATTCCCCTGCATCATGGGTTGATTCTTTTTCGATACCACTGCTTTTGTGTTGAGAGTTTCGGTACGCATTTGACACTTTGGGCAATATAACCAGGTAGTTTCCATCGTCTCTTGATTGTTGTAAGAAAAACAAGCATGGAGTTTCGTCATGCTATCTATCGTTTGTATGATGAAGAGCATGTATCGGAACGAAAAATTGCTCAAATGTTGGGTTTATCCCCCTCTACCGTGCATTATTGGATTACGCGACGGGGAGAATCGGCCACGACCAAGTCGGGTCGACCTCGAGTCACCGATGCCCACACGGATCAAAACTTGTACGAGGCTTCTCGGAAAGATCCTTTTTTAAGTGCTGTGGATTTACAAAAGGAATGGACTCCTGCGTGTAGCGTGGATACGGTCCGAAATCGGTTAAAACAAAAAGGATTAAAATGTCGTACGCCGGCCCGTAAGCCTTTTTTAACTCAATTTCATCGTCAAATGCGCTATGTTTATGCCCATTCTAAATTGCATTGGTCCGTTTCGGAATGGCATCGGGTCGTCTTTTCCGACGAAAAGATTTTTCGATCGTCCAGTCGGGGAGCTTTGAGAGTCTATAGACCTGTTCAGGGCAGTGACCGATTTGATGAACAATATCTAGTACATTCGTCCAATCCCATCTATGGACGTCCCCGATTCACCCTATGTGTGTGGATGGCCTTTGGAGGGAAGGGGAAAATACGAACCCTACATCGGATTGAACGACCCACCCTGAATACCGACTATTACATTAACCATATCCTTTCCTCCATAGAAACTGAATTATGTGAAGAGAATGAAGAGAAAGAACTCATTTTTATGCAAGATTTATCTTCTGTTCATACGAGTAGACAGACTACACTATGGTTGCAGGAACACAATGTAAATGTCATGCACGATTGGCCTCCCAAAGGACCCGACATGAATCCAGTGGAAAATGTATGGGCTGAATTGGTCCGTCGTTTAGAGATTCACTGGCGTCAAACGGGAGTGAGGAACCGGGATCAGTTGTGGGAAGATGTGTTGCAAGTGTTTCATGAATTACCCGAGGAATATTTTGAAAATTTAATTCGTTCCATGCCCCGACGAGTCAAAACTGTCTCCAGCAAGCATGGAGGATGGGCAAAGTATTGAAAAGGTATCAATGCGGTACTCGAACAACTCCTCGTCTTGCTCGGTAAAATATTTCCAAATACAGGGGTTGGAAGGAGCACATTTTAAACACATGAATTTTAAGTGAGGCCACTCTTTCACCTTCATAAAGTATAAATCTTTGCTGGAATCATAACAAGTTTGTTCCAAATGGGGAATAAAAGAACGTAAAGAATCAACTCCTTCTTGTCCCGCAATAACAAAAATATCCTCTTCGTAAAATTGTAAAATGCGAGCATATTGCTCCATAGTAATGGTTTGAAGGGCATGAGCCTTCTCCACGATGGATTCCACGTAGCGACAAAAATAAAGCATTGTGGTAGTCTTGCTTGGTTGTGAATAAACATTTTTCAATCGAGCTCACCTTATAAAAGATTCTTACAAAAAAAAAAAAAAAAAAAAAAAAAAAAAAAAATTTTTTTTTTTTTTTTTTTTTTTTTTTTTTGAAGGTTTTATGTTATCATTTAATTTTTAATTTTGTCATGGCAATGTATTCCTTGGCATTTGCCAAGTCTTTTTCCATAAAGCCATCAAAGGCTACTTCCTTGTAATGAAAAAATTCATCCTTTTTCATTGCTTCCACCATGTCTGATTTTATTTGTTCGGCACGTTGAAAGAAACTCTTGTAGTGTTCATATGTATTAAAGGCTTCCCATTCAAATTTTCTTCCGCGAACCCACATGCGCTTAAATCCCATTTGCACTGCTTCCTCATTATTCTGAATACTATTTCCATAATCCAGAACCAGGACAGCATCCACACCTAATTGTTTCAATCGTCTTTTGTAGTAATTCATCATTGGTTTCCAATTTACATCTTGACTGGCAAATTGAATACATGATATAATGGGACTTCGACTTGCGATAATAGTCCAGTCAGTTCCCAAATTGGCGGCTACATTATCCAAACTAGCAGCAAAGTTTTCCAAAACTAAATAGCATCGAAGCAAGTGTTTAAACTGATCATTACCCTCTCCATATTCGTTGACATCTCCATAAAAGAACGAGGGATCAGATTCTACCAGCTGAATACAATCATCCACCCAAGGTTTATTGAATTCCTTGGCAAAGGTGGATTTACCAATTCCTACATGAGATGCTTGGATTTCAACCAGTATTTTAACCATGTTGATGAAAGAGTATGTACTTGATTTGAAAAAAATTATTTCTCTTATGGCTTTAAAAAAAAAAAAAAAAAAAAAAAAAAAAAAAAAAATTTTTTTTTTTTTTTTTTTTTTTTTTTTTTTTTTTTTTTACACTTCTTGCAACTTTTTAAAAATCTTCATCCAGTTTGAACATATGATTTTCTTTGTTGAACATAACTCCACATTTCTGATATTCCCCTACACGTTTTTCAAAAAAGTTTGTTTTCCCTTCCAAACTAATACATTCCATGAAATCAAAAGGGTTTTCCACGTTATACATTTTATCGCACCCCAATTCCCACAATAATCTGTCGGCTACAAATTCAATATATTGCTTCATTAATGTACAATTCATGCCAATGAGGGACACTGGTAATGCCTCTGTTAAAAATTCTTGCTCAATCTTGACGGCATCTGATATAATTTGTACAATTTCATGTTTAGAGGGTTTATTGGTCACATAATGATTAAACAAATGACAGGCAAAATCACAGTGTAGCCCTTCATCTCGACTAATCAACTCGTTGCTAAATGTTAATCCAGGCATCAATCCTCGTTTCTTTAGCCAAAAAATGGCTGCAAAGGAACCAGAGAAAAAGATTCCTTCTACAGCGGCAAATGCCACCAGTCGTTTTGCAAAAGATGGATTTTGTATCCAATTCAAAGCCCATTCTGCCTTTTTCTTAACGCAAGAAAGGGTTTCAATGGCATTAAACAATTTATTCTTTTCTTGATGATCTCGAATGAGGGTCTCAATCAATAAGCTGTACATTTCTGAATGAATATTTTCAATGGCAATCTGAAAACCATAAAAGCAACGAGCTTCAGTCACTTTTACTTCACGAGCAAAGCGTTCTACTAAATTTTCAATCACAATACCATCACTGGCGGCAAAAAAGGCCAAAACATGAGAAAGAAAGTGCCGTTCATCGAGGGTTAACCTTTCCCAATCTCCCACATCTCTAGACAAATCCACTTCTTCTGCGGTCCAGAAAGAAGCAACAGCCTTTTTATACATGAGCCATAAATCCAAGTGTTGAAGGGGAAATGTGACAAATCGATTAGGATCATCCTGGAGTAAAATTTCTTGTGTACTCATTGTGCCTCAATACAAAGTTTCACACAATGCAAGTCTAGCTACCTGAGCAATTTAAGCGTTAAAAAAAAAAAAAAAAAAAAAAAAAAAAAAAAAAAATTTTTTTTTTTTTTTTTTTTTTTTTTTCAATTCTTACTCTTCATCAAGCGTCCAAGCTGTTCGTTGGCTACCGATGTCCAATCTTTTCCCTGCCATTCCTGTACATAAATGTTGCCCAATTCTTGCAACAAAGCCTCCGTGACATTTCGAACGTCTTTGTAATAATTAGCATTTCTATGTAAAAATCCTTCCGCTGATCTCTTGGCAAGATGTACTTGTAAAGTTATTTCATCCTCCATCATTTCCAATTTATTCACGTACAACTGCAACAGCGTCAGAAAAACAACACATCCCGAATCTGTTCCAGTCAAACTGGACACTTGGGGTTGCGACTCAAACCATCTATACATTGCACGCACGGCTTTGATGTGTAGCCTGTATTCTTGACGTATACATTTCTGATCCAAAATCGCCAACAGATACAATTTCAAATGTTTTGCTTCAAATCCATCAAATCCATCGACTGCCAACCAACGGTAAATGTCTCGTTCTTTAACATCCTGATTCATGGTGTTGCGTCGTAACCACACATTTAACAAATGGGTCCATTCCGATTCGTCTTGAGGAATTTTTTTAAAATGTTTCCTCTTGATGCCTTTCGACAAGAGCTGTAGCACCTGATCTTTGACGCAATCATCCTGATGCGTACTGAGAGCATGGGGTATATGTAACCATTCTGCTACCTGTTGCAATACTTTCCACCGATGCTGTTCGATGGTTTCTTCCCTTCCTCCCACCAAACATTGATACACGACTTTTTGTTGCAATAAACGCTTTAAATCAGTCTGTAATTCGGTCTCTAAATGTTTCAAGGGAAACGGTTGGAAAGGGTTTTCGGCCACCCCACAATTTTTTAAGACACCAGGGGAGACTGACAAAGATGGGTTGACACTCTCCATAGATGGTTTCAAATCGTTTGGAGAGGATGCCATGAGTTTGCTGGTGGGCAATGGGTCCAAACACACTCAATTCCCTTTGCGTAAATAAGACTGCGTATTCCACACGCACGCGATGTTTTTGAAACGTGTTGATAAACCACACGAGAGGTTTATGGTTGATTTTCAAAATTTTTCTTAAATCTTTTTCAATATCAAAACAGTTGGTTTGATTCAACAAAAGAACGTATTGACAGGTGTGGGGGGTCACCTTGATTTGTTCATTCAATCGTCGAGCCGATTCCCATTGAGGGAAAGCATAGGGCATATTTGGAATCAAGATGGAACGTAGAGGACGAGTGTTTACACCCGAACAAATAAAAACAATACAAACTCGTGTGGAAAAGTTGAAAGACACGGAAGAAATGGCGTTGTTGGTGTTTTTATTACTCAAAACGAAATTAAAAATGTCAGATTTGTTGAGTTGGTTCAACAAGGATCCAGTCAAACGCCAAAATTATCTGAAAGAACACGCAGATTGGTTAGCAGATTATGGGTCGGTACCGGTTTTATTTCCCAAAACTCACCAGGCGTATTTGAATCAATGGAAACGATTATGCAGTCACTTGTTTGGTATACACCAAGCTACCTTTGAAATGTTGAAAAGATCTCTCGGCACTTTTAAAGAGTAATATACTAAAAAAAAAAAAAAAAAAAAAAAAAAAAAAAAAAAAAAAATTTTTTTTTTTTTTTTTTTTTTTTTTTTTTTTTGCATATTGTAATTGTTATACCCAAATTTTAAATGGTATTTTCACGCCCAATATCTCCTCCAAATCCTCGTGTTCCTCTTCGAGTATCATTCTCAATGTGTGAAACTGCTATCAGCTTCGGAGTGAGTCCAGTGTACACGTTCACCATTTGAGCTACAAAATCTCCGGGTTGAATAAATTGCGTCTGCTGTGACATGTTGCGCATAACCACAATAATTTCTCCTCTGTATCCGGGGTCAATCACTCCTCCTTCCACGACAAGATGCTTTCGCGTGACCACGGACGATTTATCTTTTAAGAAAGCAGTCCATCCTGCTTTGAATTTAAATATAAGCCCCGTATGAATTTTAACTTGTTGCAAAGGATCCACCGCGTAAAATTTGGGACTGCACAAATCCACACCACAAGATTCATCATTGCGTACAAAGGGATCCAGGGCTTCATGTCGAATCTTTTCATAAGGAAGCTCCAATTGAATAGGAAAAGATTGCAAGTGAACGGGAGCTACGTGTATAAGATTATCATCCATGACCAACAATAATAATCTCAAGAGTGCAAGGTAAATGATATTAATCAACACAAATACTTGGCAGTAACAGGTTTCGGCTAGTCAAGCAATAATAACTGGCTTGAAAAGTCTACAGCTTTTAAACATCTGAAAAAAAAAAAAAAAAAAAAAAAAAAAAAAATTTTTTTTTTTTTTTTTTTTTTTTTTTTTTTAATGAACAATTCTTGATGTTTCCAATCAAGTTCCTCACTCTTTCATTGAAATGTTCTCCAATTAAACCATCTCAACCTTTTCTTCGGCATTTTTCACCTCACCTAACATTATTTTATCATTATCCACCATTTCTTCACAACATTCCATTGTCCCCTCAAGTTTTATTGTCTCATTTCCTCGCTTCATTATTTCATCAGAAAATTCATTTTTTGTATTTTCCACTAATGGTTTATCCATGGACTCCAAACATTGTTCCCCCAAACACTCATTACATTTATCTACCTTTTCCATCAAGTTATCCATCAAAGGTTTATCCATGGGTTCCAGAGGATATTGATCTATCAACTCGTCACATTGTTCCAAAAGTGTATCTATTGCTTCCGAAGGATATTGATTCATCAACTCGTCACATTGTTCCAAAAGTTTATCTATTGCTTCCAAAAGTTCTTTGTCATCCATTTTATCCATTGGTTTATCCTCCTTACATTGAATCATTTTTTTTGAATCTACGCGAGGTGTTCGATTCAACTGCATAGCCAGGGTTCGAGCTGCTTTAGCAGCACAAGGGAATGAAACCAGTCGATTATGATAGTGAATGCATCCGTAAAAAGGATTCCTTACGGGTAGGTTCACAATGCAAACGTTTCGGAATCCACCCACCTTCTTAAAAAATTGTTTTTGATTTTGGGAGCGAACGGCCAACTGGGCATCCCATCCCATATGGTCGTGAATAAAACGTTGAAGCGTGTGCCACCAAGATTCCTTATTCATTTTCAGGATGCATTTGGCATAGACATTAAAGGCAGTGTTGCAACGGCGTTCACATTGATTTTTATTGCAAACGAGATCATCAATCGTGAAATACACATCATGAGGCATACGCATGTGTAAGATATACACCTTACGTGGGTTATCTACACGAGCAAAAGCAATTTCCATGGGTAATTTGTAGCCGTTATTACAACGAATATATGAGACTTCAGCACAATAATCCATGTTTAAAAGGCAATTGAAAAACTCTCTTGAAGTGAAGTCCCAAGCTAACAGTTGTAAAATCAAATAAAAATTGCAAAGTCTTGTCAAGCATTTAAAGTCAAGCTAAGTAAAAAAAAAAAAAAAAAAAAAAAAAAAAAAAAAAAAAAAAAAATTTTTTTTTTTTTTTTTTTTTTTTTTTTTTTTTTTTTTTTTTACCACCAAAATATTTTTCTTACCATCCCAAAAATATTCATCAACAATTTTTTTGCATTTGAAAACAACACCTGTCCCAAAGTTGCCATCTCAGGCTTTATATCCGTTCGTCGCTCCAATGGCTCTGCTGGTATATCGGATCTGGCTACAAGTGGTTTATTGAATCGCCTCCTTGATTCCATTCTTTCTTTATCGCAATGTCGTGTCCAACAGATGTTGAAACCCTTCCACAGACATGACATCTGTATAATGAAATACATTCAATACATCATTTTCAATCACCGTCTCACCATCCATTAAACGTCCTTTGTAATCCACATAAAGCCCTTGTAAATTGTAGACCATTTTGTAATAACTATATCCCGGTTCCCAAATCTTGGACGCGTTACTCAAGGCCTCGGTAGCCGTTTTCGCATGCACTACGGCTTCTTTGGCTCTTAATCCTTCCCAAAACGAATGTTTTACAAATACATCGTTCTGATACCCGATAGATCCAAACATTTGATACAAGTGCTCAAAACTCCCTTTGGCTCCCGACAACACTTGGGTCACTAAACATCCACTACTCCTCTCGGCTTTTTCTTGAAACACTTCCAAGGACTCGCGTCCCCATTCATACAAGCTTTGCATTTCTTGCAAAGTCAAAGCAAAACACATTTGTCTTTGCAATACCTCCAAATAAAATTGCCTCAGTTGATCAATGTACTCAAAGGCTTGTTGCGAGCCATAACAATCATACAACACTTGAAACGTTTTGCTTAAATCACTCTGTTTGTAAGGTAAAAAATGAATATCGTTAAATTTGGCAAAATACACCACCAGCATATCTTGAGTCGGAGTCAGTTTCGGTCCTTGCATGACAAAACAGCCCAGTTGAGATTCTGGATTTAAAATGGTCGCGCATTCGGCTTGCGAGAGCGCATTCGGTACCAAATACAAATTACATTCATCTCCATCGAAATCAGCGTTCATGGCTTGCACCACTTCCAAAGGAATGCCAAAACAATCATACTCCCAACCCGGTGAATGGACTTTTAAAGCAATAAAATTTCCGGGTTGTAACGAGGGCATCCGATTCAAAATAATCCATTGATTGTGGATATTAAATTTTTTCACCACGTGGGCTGGAAGTTGAATTTGATTGGGGCGTAAACTGGCATCCGGCACAATCATGCCTCTCATGGATAAGATGCACCTTTTCCCAAACGCTACTTGTCGAATCAAGGTGGATTTTCCGCACGACCGACGCTGTAAACTCCCGTAATTGAGAGGGGTTTCTAAAATTTGTTTGTAAAATAAACCCACTTTACTGGGAGATTGAACAGTTTGGGTCCGACTCGTCATGGGTAACCCTTGCACAAACTTCATAATCTTTTCATACACCAAGGTGGACACCACTTGCCAAAAAATGGGATCCGGTAACACCAAAAAATCTTGATCCATTTTCAATTGGGCTTGAGCCTTTAAACGTTTCAGAATGGGCAGTTCAAACGCATATTTAGGGGTAGGTACGGCAAACGATTGAACGGGATACGTTTTAAATTGATTGTTGTAGTAAAAATGGCCACAGCACAAGGTATAAGGAATGAGGGGTAAACATGTCTTGCACACTGAACACTTGTCCGCAAAAGGATGATCTTTGCGCCAAGCTTTGAGCAAATCAATCACTTGTTGGGGTGTTTTTTGAACAGGACAATCGTTTAAAGACAAGATTGAAAAAGAATACTGGTCCACCGACATGTCGCCAGAAAATTATCCGAGACGTAGAGATGGAAGTGAATATTATTCCAAAAGAAAGAAACCTTTTATCAAGGATCCCTTGTCGGGAGCGGAACGGTATGCTAGAGATAAAGACGGTAATCAGTTGTACCCAAATTCAGAGAAACCTTTTGCTAGAAACAAACACAATGAAGAATATTATGCCAAGGATGTTCAGGGAAATGAATGGTATCCCCTTCAACATGGAAAATCTGTAATCATACAGGATACGAACGGCAGGTTTTACCTTGCCAAAAGGTCCGATGGTAGGGAAAGATACCCACGAGACGGCAAAGGAAACGAATATTATTTGCAGAAGGATGGGAAACCTTTATTATTGAGAAAAGAAAATGGAGAATATTACTTGGCACGAAACCGCAAAGGGTATAAATTAATTCCTTGGAATTTATTAGCCGCGTTTGCGAATGATAATGAACCGTTCTTGTTTACAAAAGATGTTTTGGGAAATAATGTCTACGTTCGCCAGTCAGAATTGCCGCAAAAGCTAAGTGCTCTATGCAATTGCGTGTGTAATATATTATTTGATTGTCCAAAAGCCTTAAGCGCTTTAGGATGTTGCTTGCTCAAAGGAATTTAAACCTTGGAAGTAAAAAAAAAAAAAAAAAAAAAAAAAAAAAAAAAATTTTTTTTTTTTTTTTTTTTTTTTTTTTTTTTAAGGTTTAAAATTCTTTGAGCAAGCTGTCTGAGCGTTCTAGAGTCAAGAAAGTCTCTTCACCATGTTACCGCTTACGTTGTTGAAATGGAAAAGTCGTGATGTCTCTCCCAAGAGTCATAGTTTCCTGGTTGATTTCAACCAAATCCACGTTCGCAACTTATTTTTATTTTGTTTTGCCCTCAGCATTTCCCGTCAATATTTTGGTGAAAACATCCACTGTCAACTGGATGGTCACAAAGTGAGTCAGTCGTTTTTGGACACCAAATGTTTCATCAATGGGACTTTGACCAATTTTTCAGGCGTGGAGAACCCGATTCTTCCCGTTTTGTATCATGATTATTACCAATGGGTCTCCATTGTGCTGTTGTTACAAGCCCTTTCCTTTCATTTACCCTTTCGACTGTATTCCAAAACCCTTCATTCCTATGTACAAGAGTTGACTATTCAGAAAGTGGAACCCTCTGAATACGATCGAGTGTTTCAGGTCATTACCGCCTCTCAAGGCCATGGCATGTTTTGGAAACTATGGACCTTGGAATGTGTGTATGCTGCACACCTCCTCTGCCAAATAGTGCTGTTAAATGTGTTCTTTCATCGTGTGTGGTCCTTATCCAGCTGGTCCTGGTCTGCCATTCCAATGTTGTTTCCGGACATGGGAACCTGCCTCTATGACTATTTTTCAGGGGGAGGGCAAACGACCGGAAGGTTTCGTTGTTTACTCCCTCTGAATAGTGTCTACCGAAAAATATTTTGGGTGGTGTATGGTTTGTTTGCCAGTCTCCTAGTGCTGCATACAATCTTTTTTCTGTATCGTCTGCTGCTCACCATACGAAAAGGTCCAAAATGGATCAACATGTGGTGGAGTCTGCAAATTGCTACCAGCGTGTCAAAAAGCTGGCACGGGAAACAAGTGTTGCATAAAAAATGGAGACGTTACACGGACAATGAAACGGACTATGTCAGCATGGAGTTGCAAAAAGTAGAATGTAACAATTAAAAAAATAAAATGAAACTGGGAATGAATGCTTACAACCAGAAAATACAAATTACAAATATAATTGTCAAACAACTGACAATGTAAAAAAAAAAAAAAAAAAAAAAAAAAAAAAAAAAATTTTTTTTTTTTTTTTTTTTTTTTTTTTTTTTTACTATATAACATCGTTCAAAGTGTCAACCGCTAGAATCAAGTATCATCATGGACAGTCAACTCTGCCTCAATGTCTTTACACGAGAGATGGAACAACACGACAATCCCCATTTGACCTTTGAGACGCTCGTCCTGCGCCTTTTGAAACGCGTGTCTCACTCCTTCCATCTACCCTGGTCCCACGTCTTGGAAGTGTCTCGCCAAGCGCCCTATTTGATGGATCCCCATCTCCACCAGGATTTGCTTCACATTTGGACTCTCCGTTCCAAACAGGCCACGTTGGATGAGCAGCATTGCGTCGAGCGTATTTTGGGTCGAGACAATGTGCGCTCCTCGGATCTGATCAAGTTGGCGAGCATTTTACAGAAAATCAGCGATCCCAAAACAGTGTACGAATTCTTTGCCATGGACGGCTACCAGGGAGAGGATCCCAAGAAATATATCGACCTGTTTCGCTACGAGGCCGAAGAGGCGCGTGGCAAACACGTCCGAGCCGTCCGTCAGTTGTATCGCTCGGGGCTCGTGCAGACCCCTCACGAATGTCGATCCTTTTTGGAAAGTATTTTTGAGGGAACGCGCCCCGAATCGAGAGACGGGTACGTGGTCCAAGAGCAGGTGGCGGAGATTGCGGAATGGCGCCGTGAACAGCAGACGAAAAAGAAGCGACCCCTGGAGACCAAAGAAGAATGTGTCAAGAAAAGTGCTCCTGGAAACCCATAGTTTAAATTTCATAATTTGAAATAGTAAACCCATAGTTTGAAACCCAAAGTTTGAAATAGTAAACCCATCGTTTGAATTCCATCGTTTAAATTCCATCGTTTGAAACCCATCGTTTGAAATTGTAAACCCATAATTTGAAATTGTAAACCCATAGTTGAAATTCCATAATTTGAAATAGTAAACCCATAGTTTGAAATTGTAAACCCATCGTTTGAATTCCATCGTTTGAAATGCATCGTTTTAATTCCATAGTTTGAAACCCATCGTTTGAAATTGTAAACCCAAAGTTTGAAACCCATACTTTGACACCTAACCAACAAACTGTTGTCATCTCGTAGAAAACAAGGTGGAGAGATTATGGATACCATGGAATCCACATCTTGGGCCAATGCTAAAACTCCTTTGCAATTCATCTCTCGTCACCAACCAGGAGGACTAGCCGCGTTGGCGGTGGATGAATCGGAATGTGTGGTCGTCATGGACACACTCTGGTTTCGATATCCTCTCGTGCCTGAATGGGAGACGCGAGTGATGGCCGCGCTCGTGGAATGTAAAATCATGGACGTGTATGTGGCGGGCTTGTTGTTGTCTTTGAAAAGAATGGCCCCCGAAGAGATGAACGTCTATGTGGACCCAGAACCCAATAAATTGAAATATCCTTGCAAAATGTGCCATAAAAAGAGTTGTGCCGTCACCAAAGCCTATTTGTTGTGGAGACGTTTGACGAAACGAGAACCCTGTAATCTGATGCATGGGGACTCTTGAAAAGAAGGTTAAACCCATCTCGTTAGGACCCGAGGTTGGAGAAAAAGGAACCCTTCACGGATAAATCTCTAAGATTAGTATTGAATCATGAAAAAACTCACCTAATGTTGTGCAAGCATGACTGGATATCATTTCATTGCATCCCAGAGTACAAGAAATGTTTTCCAAAGAAAAAGTGTATTAAAGAAAAACTTTTGAAAACAATTACCAAGTCAAGTAAAAAAAAAAAAAAAAAAAAAAAAAAAAAAAAAAAAAAAAAATTTTTTTTTTTTTTTTTTTTTTTTTTTTTTTTTATAGTGTTTAAAAGATTGAGCTTTCAACTCAAGCTTTCATTTTCTTTGCAGTGTTGTAAACATCATCATTATGACTTTGAATCTTTACTAGGTCAATTGAAAAAACAACATTCCCTTTTTTTCATAAACATTTCTCCTGTGACCGAGCTTTCATGTACACTCAAAACCAAGCCATGTTTAGTGATATTGCCAATCAGTTTTCCAAAGAATTGGAACCTCTGCGTTTACCCTTGGAACACATCCCCGCTTCCCAACGGCCCTTGAAACTCTCCCAATGGATTCATTACATTCTCCTGTCCAACCATATCAGGCTCACTATCAAGTTAACCTCCCTGATACAAAAGAATGTGGACGCATTGTCCGCACCCCACCCCTCTGACATTCAACACTGGTTGGATGCTTTGAAACCCGAGGGAAAGATCAATTTAGTCACGGAATCCTACCTCCTTTTGTTGTTTATGTTGCATCTACGTTTCATCTATGAAAAGTTTCCAGTGAAAATGTTTGAAATTAAATTGATTGCTCTCAAAGTGGCCGAATCCCATCTGAACGCTCTGGATCAAGACCGTTCCCGTCTCTATTCTGTGGCGATCCTGGGTCTCTCGGCTATAGTGTTGGGGGATGTTTATACAACTTATGCAGATGAAGAGAGCGTACATTCAAGAGGCATGGGCAAGAACGGAAAGAGATTCTTTGGAGGGGTGAAAATGACTGAAACACTATGCAGATGAAGAGAGCGTACATTCAAGAGGCATGGGCAAGAACGGAAAGAGATTCTTTGGAGGGGTGAAAATGACTGAAACACTATGCAGATGAAGAGAGCGTACATTTAAGAGGCATGGGCAAGAACGGAAAGAGATTCTTTGGAGGGTGAAAATGACTGAAACATTGTCCAAGAAAGTAGACTAAAAGAAATCAAACATTTTTACTCTATCAAAAAAAAAAAAAAAAAAAAAAAAAAAAAAAAAAAATTTTTTTTTTTTTTTTTTTTTTTTTTTTTAATTGTCCTAGTACAAATTCTTGCAAGCTTTAATTTGTATTCACATTCATACCAGTGTTGTCGAATTGACTTTTATTCTAGAGTCTCAACCAGTGTGCAGGAAACTGCCAAAAGGCTTCCTACCTAGCCTATTGATCCCTACTAGGATGATACGTTCCAGACCCAACGATTCCAGCTCTCTCCATGACGAGCCTGGCCCACACGAAGCCAATGCTTCTATCCGTAGCGAGCTTTCCCCACACGAAACCCACGATTTCAGCTCCCTGAGTAGCGAGCCTTGCCCAAGCCACGATTGCTCTATCTGTTTAAGTAGCGATGATACGGAATGGTACCTACTGAGTCAATGTCAGCACAAGTTTCATTCCAATTGTTTAAAACAATGGGTTACAAGCGGTAAAAATACATGTCCTTTTGTCGTCGTAAATTATGTAAACGAGATAAAACGGCTATTGGATGTGGTCCATCTGGATACAGATTTCGTATTTTTGGAGATTTACTGAGCGGTGAACCCTTATGGGTGACTGAAGCCATCTCTTCCGACACGGAATCGGACCTGCCTTCAGATTCTGACATGGAAAGTGTTGCTGAATCTGAAAATGAAGATGTATCCGTATT